>CABHPP010123854.1:0-10638 GCA_902168425.1 Peromyscus attwateri
ACTTTTCTTTTTTTTGCTTTTGACTAGTCATAAGAATGAAATAATAATGATAATAAGCCTAAAACTTTAGGCGATTCAATGAAAATGATTTAATGAAAGTCACTAAACACATGATTATATTTAGAAGAGGGTTTACATGTTATTTTACTATTCCTACTATAACACATTTATACAAATTTAGTGGCCTAACCAACACAAATTCATTGCCTTACTGCACTGCATTTTCTGCTGGAGACTCACAGGAAAATCTGTTCCCTTGTCATTTCCTGCTGAGGGTGCTGACTGGTCCTTTCTCACCTCTTAAGTAAGCAAAGGCTGATCCTAGCATCCCCTAGTCCTGTCATTGTCTTCCACATTATCATGACTAAATGGGCCCACCTAGATCATCCAGGATAATCTTTTAGCTCTAAGCCTAGATGATTAACATCAACCCAGATTTATTAAGTCACATCTGTCAGTAAATCAGACTTGGGCATTTTGGGTGGTTTAATTATTCTGGTATCTAGTAACATTTTTTTTAAAAATGTAATTTCTGCTAAAAGATTTTGAGAATAAGTGCATGTGGATTTTTTTTTTCTGTGAAGGCTCATAGATTTAATGAATTCAAGATAGAACAAATAATCATTTCTAGCAATAGAATACATGCATTAGAAAATAGGGGTTATGTATTAGACTGAATACTAAAGATCTACAGTGATTTTTGCTACTCTTAGAGAGACTCTCTACTCTCTTAATTGCAGAATTGCCAAATATAATTGTTTTCTGTCCAATTCTCACCATTACAACAATATTATATGCCCATTTGCTTTGTTAAATTCTATAATCAAAATGATTCCTAAAGGGGAGGACAGGAAAATAACACGAGTCTCATATTTCAGATATCATGTCCCATGCTCTCTAGCCTGTTTTATTCTCACCAACAGTCACTTATCACTCAGAAGTAATTGTTTTAATTTTATAGACAAGAAATCTGAAACTTAGATTGAGCATATTAATGAAATTTCCATAGCTAGTAGAGGGTGGGGGAAGCTCCCATAGTTACTGGAGGAAGTGAAAGTAGTGACTGGTTTGTAATTTTCTTTCAGAAGTCCTGCTGTCTTTCTGACTCCACCCAGTAGGGCCTGCATCTAAGAGGAAATACCTGACATTCCAAATATTCCCTACACCCCTAGACAAATGTCAACCAATCAGGATCCTGAACCCTGGAAATCCCCTCACCCCAACCTCTGCTGTGATAAAAACTCCACCCTGCCTTGGCTCTGGGCTCTCTGCTCTCACTGTTGAGTGGGCAGACAGAGTGACCAAGACTGGAGCTTGAAATTAAAGGCTCTTCGCTTTTACATATGGGATTCGGTCTTTTTATATTTGATTGTTTCCTGTAAACAGCAGCTTATGTTGGCTTCCCATCTGTGTCTTCACATCTGTCATCAGGCATAGCTTACTCACCGTATAATGTGTACTATGTATATTGTAAGCACATGAGGTATACATAATACAACACTGTGGACAGTTGTGACATCATTTCCTAATGTCCCATTAAAGTCATCAGAAACTACAATTTTACGATCACGTAATGTTTTCCACTCAGTAGCTAGCATATTTATAATTTTCAGTCAATACATGTTTTCAATTTCACACCATGTGATTCTGAACTAACAATTTCAGGCCAGTGATATTTGTCTTTGTCTCCCTCTTAATGAACTGAATGTTTCCAAAAAACATTTAGTAATATAATTACGTTCCTTGGAAAGATAAAGCCATTTCCTCTGCAGATAATATTCTCAATATCCTAAAGAGATTAGAATCAGTTGGGGGTGACTCACAGAGTGATTAAGATCAGTTTGATCAATCTTAGCAACTGGTCCTCATCAACACAAAATTCCACTTATGAGTCTTTCCCCTTTTATATCTGCTTTCTTTCTCTTGTTCATGTTGAATAATCACCATTTTCTAATGTTTCAAGAAAGCAGATTATGAGTAACTCAAGGGCAATGCTTGCATTTCATAGTTCTGCTCCACAGGGAACACAGAAGCTTCATTTCTTCTTGGGGTAAGCATGTAGGAGATGTATCTTAAGAAATTTAGCCAGAGCTATTTACTTCCTTCTCATCATAAAGCCTTTTGTTTTTAATGACAAATGCCTTCACGTGTTAAATCATAGTGCAGTGGCCACTCAAAGATCCAGAGCTTTTCCTGGTTCCTATGTTTCTTTCTATTCTCCATGCCTTACCAGCTCTCTCGCAGAAGACCCCAAGGTACTCACAGTTCCTAGAAGTGGAAATTACCCCTTTTATGCCTTGAAGTTATCATAAGAAAATTTCATTGGTGAAAAGTTTCAAGTTACTGTGCACATAATTTGTAGGCAAATCAACAATAACTTTAAATGGTACAGTGAGCAAAAGCAGCACACACAAAAATAGATCTTAAAAATGGGAATGTGCCTTATCCTTGTGTGAACTGGTGTTTATTCATTATACAGTAGCTCTTGTAGAACTTCTACAGACAGATATATCTGACTTATTCACAGTTCTAGTCTACCAGAGTACATTTTCGAATCACTGCATAATTGACTTAAATTGTGATGACAGGAATAATATGCTCTCTTTGATCATAATTTTTGGCATTTCCTCATTGAGCTCATTACATGAGAAAGCAATGATTTAAAATATTATTTTAGAGAAAAGCAGAATGCCATCACTAATGTTAGTAAGCATGACAGAGTTTTCTCTGGAAAAGGATTTTCATAGAGAAAAGACAGAAGTAAAAATTGGATATTATAAACATGGTAAATAATGTTTAAACTTTGTGACCAGAAGGATGTACATATTTAAGTTCTTTAATGAGGCATTTGTATTCTGATATTAAACAAATTGTCTTAATATTTCATGTTTATTGTTATATCAGATTCTCTGTCTCCTTAATTAGGCACAAACTTTCATTTCTTTACCCTTTGATCATCTTTATGTCTGGTTGCTGTGGACTCACTATCACATAGACTATTTGCCAAAAATTTGATGCTAATTAAGTGAGATGGTCCATATGGAAGACCACCTAATGGAGTGTACATGATTTGAGACGAATAGGGAGATAATTATATAAAAGAAACTGTCAACCAAAAGATGACTTCATACTTCTTAGAGATACCTTTGCCACTTCTCAGGTGGTAAAGCTGAATATCAAAATTTCACCCAATGTCTCCACAGCTACAGCAAGTTGAGATGAATATTTCCCACATAGAAGTCTAAGCTTTTGGTGCTGTAACAAGGAGATGAACAGTTCTTCTGAATCCTTCTCCTGTGTTAGCCTTCACTGTATTCTCAAATAGAGCCTGTTCCTTTCTTATTAGAGACAGAAAGGGAGTGGATCAGGATAGATGTGGAGGCAGGGAGGAACTGGGAGGCATAGAGGGAGAAGAAACTCCAATCAGGATGTATTGTATGAGAAAGAATTTACTTTTAATAAAAAGGGGAATAAAGAAGTGAGGTCACAGGGCAAGTGTCATAGTTAACTTCAGCTATCAACTTGACACAATCGAGAATCCCTTGGGAAGAATGAAACTCAACTGAGGAATTGTCCCAATGAGACTGTTTTATGGTCATGTCTGTCAAACATTTCATTATTTGCTAATTGAGGTAGGAGGGCACATCTCACTGTTGGTGGTGCTATCCCTAGGCAAATGGGCCTGAGATGTTTAAAAAAGGTAATATAATAAAAACAATAAATGAAAAAGGAGAGAGAGAGAGGATAGATAGATGATAGATAGAGACTTCCTGCCTTTTTTCTACTGATATTCCTTATTCACAAACACTTTTAAAACATTTGTGCTATACTTACAATCTTAAATAAGCTTGGGTTCATTTTAAGCTTGCTTTGGTCTCTTGACATTGTGGCTCTTTTTAAAATCATATATGGTCTTATGGCATTCTTAGCAACATTTCTATAGTTTATTAAAAATTCCGGGTTCATCACAAAGCTCTTGTCATCTGTATTAATTTATTTGCTTTCTTTTTCTTCCTCAATGGAGTAATTTGTGATTATAGCAACATAACTTTTATAATCTTATGCCCTTTTTCTGTTTGATAAGACCCAGGGTAATAAAAATATTTCCTGGACTGGCTTATTATTAGGAAGCTATTTATTATTCATTATTGACTGAGTTACACATGGTTTATGAATTTGTGGATGAAAGACAAGTAGATTTGACATATGATCAATGGAGTACTTAGAAATGATCAACAGCCAGTTCTCCAGAAAAGCACACCATGCACCATTTCCTGATATCCTCCTTGGGATTCTCCCACATGGCCAATTTTCAAGCCAGCAGCTCGATATCACTGACCAGGCAGAATGGAAGGGGTGTGCCTAGATGGCACTGGGGGGCTGGTGTGACTTGGCCCCAGTAGCTTTAGACACTGGTTTCATGCCCAGTACTCCCTCAGTCCGGAGTCCTCTACCCAGAAGCGACGACTCTGGGTTCTTTTAGCTGTTTTATATGACATTTTGACATTAATATGTGCATGTATTAATAAGTATTCTCAGATAATTTTTGTCATGTTTTCGACACGATGCATTGACTTCTTCTTACAAGAAATGGGTTTAGAATCTTTACATTTGCCACTCTTGTTTTCTTTCATTCCTCTTTCCTTTCAATGTTACTGTGTGAAAATGTTTGCTTAAACCAGTGTTGGGCTTTATTTATTCTGCTTATGAATGTATAATTCACACCGAGTATTTTTCTATTATAATATTGCATTTGCTGCTCTTTCTTAAAGTTAGTGATTATATTTTGCAGCAATGAGTATTCTTCAACATCTTCCAATGGGCTCACTCTTCTCACCCTCCCTCCCTTTCTCCCTTCCTTACCCCCATCCCCTCGTGCTTTCTCTCTGTATCTCCCTCTCCCTGCCTTGTGCATGCCCCCACGTTCACTTTCTTGCCTGTGTATTTCTCTCTCTTTCCACCACACTCACATGCACACAATAGCACACGTACACAGACAAACATTTTATTATTGCTCCATCAAAACTTACAAGGCCCACAGTGGCAGAGAATGTGGGGACATGATGGTGTATCTACCTTAGTTCCATTGTTCCTCTTCAGGTCTAAAGTGCTCTTGCCATTCTGTGATGGCCCTTTTTCACCATTTGAGGGAGTGATACTTTCTTTCCAGGATTTGTGTTCCTTTTTAACATCTAGTATCTCTATCACTATTGGTATACAAAGACATACATACACAAAGAGAGAAGGGGGAGGGAGGGAGGGAGAGGGAGAGGGCAGATAGAGAACACTTAGCAAGTCCATTTACTGTTGCTCATATGTACATTTCTTTAGGGCTGAAAAGGACAAACTTCACTGTAACTTCTCCCCAACCTAGCCCTGGAACTTGGACCACACAGACCCAGACCCCACAGATTAAGTGATCTATCTCACCCTGCTCTTCCTGGGTTGGAGGTGGACTCTCCATTTGTAAACTAAGTTAGGTAGTTTAGAAGTCCCTTTCTGTACTCAGCAGGCTACTTTATTTATTCAGAAGCAAGCTGGGAATGAGAAAGGAACTTAGACAAGCTGTCAAGCTGAAAAGTGGAACCCTAACCATGGTGTATCTGTCCTAGTTATAGAGCTCTTCCTTAAGAGATGGTACCTCCTATAGGCATTGGACTGAGCCCAGTCTTGTGGCAAGTGATGGCTAGAAAGAACTAACTCAGGTCTCATAACTATGCTTAAGTAATCACATTAGTGTACGAACAAGGATGCCACTCTGTCATAGTTACTGGGAACAGATACATCTAAAGAGGTTTGGAAAGGTTTTCTGGAGACATGGTTCCAGTGAGTATAACATCTAGCAATCCTTAGTGATTAAAATAAGCTGATCAGGTGAATAAAGAGGGAGGGGTGTCATCAGGGAAAGAAAATTGTCCAGGAGTCAGGAGAATCTCTCTTGTGCATGTCTGTTTCAGAAGCCATTGTGTGATTAAGCCAGGAATCTGGATTGTTGGTTGGATGCAAAATGTTAGGTCTAGAGAGTAACTCATTTAATTATAGAGGAACCAGGCTGAGCAATAGTGGCCAAACCTGCATTTGCAGAACTCACAATCTCATGGTACACACACACACACACACACTCTTGGGATGCTTGACAACTTTCCTTTCCCATCTGGCTGTGTTTTGCATGAAGATATTGAGGAACACTCAGCGATGCATTGTAGTTTTGAATTATCCAAATGTTGCACACTAAAAATGGCTTATTTTCCTGTGGGAGGGTCTCAGTGGGCATCAACAAAGGTGCAACTTATACTTCAGGACCTGGAAACCTTTTCTGGATTCTGTTGTTTGATTTGCTTCTTTTAGATCTTGATGACACTGCCAATTTTGAATACCCATTTTTCTTAAACTCTTTCCTAATTTCTGTATTATATTTTTATCTCTGCTTTCTCTCTTCACTTGGGAGATTCTCTGAATTATATTTCTTTGCTTTTTATCAATTTTTAGTTGCCATTGTCATGTTTTTCATTATAATATTCTTTGCTTTCCCTGAATGATTATTGTCGTGTGTTGCTTTGAGTGAAATATCTTCATTTCTCTGAGGTTCTTAGCAGCACTGTTTTTCTCCTGTGTGGAGTCTGTATACTTAAAGCTTCTTTCATTTTTTTCCTTACTCTTGGTTTCTATGTCAGCTTAGAAGTCTATTTTCTCAGAAGCTGGGTGAGCGTGGTTCTCTGCTCCTATTTCTCTGTTAACCAGTGAGTCACTAACTAGCAGGCAACCAGCATTGATTCTGTTTGGTGCTTGTAATTACAGTAATAACTGGTGGACTTTGTTGACACTGGTGGGCCACTTGTTGGAGAAACAAATGTCAATATGATTAAACACTTCTTCTTAAACCTATTACATACTCAGGGAAATTAATCTTCCAGTTCTTTGCTTTCTGGGTATATCCAGACAGTGATGTTGGAACCCATTGGAAGGAAATAGAAGTGAGTTTGAAAGTTGAAAAGGTATGAACTTTCAGCATCCTCTTGTACAGGATTTCTTACTGTTTCTGTTTGAGGATTGGTATTGTTACCCCTAGTTAATGGGTTTTGAAGTCCACAGCATGTCAGTTTTAATCTCCCTAGACACTCAAGTCTTAGCATGTGCTGAGTTAGGAACAGATGGTCAGTTAGTCAATGTGTGGGAAAGAGTTCAGTGAATTTCCTAACCCAGTTCCAATTAATCCTCAGTAGTTTGATGCTCCTTCCCAAGGTAACATGAGATGCTTAGTTTTCAAGGTTTCTGAATCCCCTGAAATTGGTGTATGGATTGACATGGGCCTCCCCTCTTTTTTTCTGTTCTGATTCAGCAGTTGAATTTGGGTTGTTTTGTTTTGGTCTGCTTTGTTTCTTCTGTTGGTCCAGTTAGAACAGCTTATCTAAGTTTGTTACTGCTGTCTTCTCCGTATTTCCTCCATCTTAGTAGGTTTTGCCTATTTAAAAATTTCCATTCTTGTACCTGCAGTGGGATTGTGGAGTGGACAGCTCAGAGACATGGCTCAAGCTGCTGCCAAAGTCCAGATGTCTTTTCTCTGAACCTCATAACATCTGCTTCTCTAAAGCCGAGATACATTTTTCAGAGACCCCAGTGTCAGACCCGATGATCACAGACTGGAAGATGCTGCTTCTCCATCCCTGAGTTCTCCTCATTTCCACTTCACTGAGCCTACTCTATGTGCTTGCTTATCATTGTATCCATGGTAACAGTTCCCTTCCCTCCTTACTGAAGCTTCACAGAGATAAAATAAAAAGGAACTCAGAGCCTCTTTGTGCAAAATATGTTTCCTCTTCCTGACAAAGCTCTGCTACAAAAGAGAAGATAGTGGTGATTAGGTGGGAAATATGAGGGAATGGAACACCATAATTTCTGATGATGGTGGAGAATGTCAGGAACTTGCAACAGCAACGACTTTGCTGGTCCTCCTGCCAGCTAATGTTTTTCCTTGGGGATTAATGTCAAAATAGTCTTCTTATGGTCTAAAATTAATCAAAGTATCTTCAAATATTTTTAAAGTGTATATGGATCTAGTTGTATTCAAATTATACTCAAGTCGGAAGCAAAATGCTTCAATAATTTTGATACTTTAAAAAATGTATACATTATTTCCTTACGCCACAAGAGAGGAAATCCCTAAACACACACACCGCACACACATGCACACACACAAATCCCAAATCATCTTTCTTTCTTTTTTATTATTTTTATTTTATGTGCATTGATATTTTGCCTGTGGTCATATCTGTGTGAAGTTGCTGAATATCCTGTAACTGGATTTACAGAGAGTTGTGAGCAGCCATGTGGGTACTGGGAATTGAACCCAGGTCCTCTAGAAGGGCAATCAGTGCTCTTAACCACTAAGCCATCTCTCTAGCCTCCTAAAGCATTTTTCTTAACAGAACACTTCTATAACTCACGCTCTCTCAGTGGCATGAAACTTTCAATGAAGTTTGTCCTGAGCCTCAAGTCAGGTAGGTGATTTCTTTCTGCTGAGTTACATCAGCTCCGTAAACTGAGTGAAGTCTCAAGTCAGTAGTATGCTGCTATCCACAGCAGAGTTCAATCCATAGAAACAGAAACTAGAATGGGGATTGCTTGCTGAGTTGTTAGTGCTGAAAATTTTATGACATCTATTTGAGCATCTGTCTCTTCCTATTTCCTAATGCCTAACCTACCTAACAGCAATGAATATGTTCATTAACCTGATTAGGAAAAGAATTTATATATAAAATTATAGTGTGCACCTTAAGTATATATAATTCTTGTCAATGATACATACATTTGTATAATTGGGAAAATACTGGTTTAAATTTATTTTTTCTCTCTAAGAAACTGAATTATTATATCCAAGGCAAGAAATGTTTTAACATCCTGCATTGCTTTCTCTTTATAAGAAGTTCATTTTTTTTAATTTTCCCCCATTGTATTTTATTTGGGAAAGAAGAGAATGGAGACTGTAATCTCCAAAGTAGTTATGCCCTCCCCCCCCCTCCCCCGCAAACCGATAGAACAGATTCTAATCATCAACTTTCTCAGTCCCTTCATCCGTACATGGTCAATGTAAGTTATTCCTCTGCATGCCCCTAAGTGGGGCCATGCACAGAACAAAGCCCCAAGATCTCCACACAGGCTGAACAACCCCATTCCCTCACAGTGTCTGTCATTACCAAAGAAATTCTTATTTCACCCTCTACCAACACATATTCCCTCTTGTTTCAAGGTCCTTCTGTATTAAATAAGTAAATTCACTAGTTTTCAATTCTTTGCCCTAGAAAGTTGCAAGAATATCTCTTCCTCTATCAGGGTGAAATCAGGCCCACAGAGACAGTATTGGCTTTGAAATTGACCTACAATTCTGTTAAGAAAGAGAAAGTGTGACTAATCACTCCATATACCAGAAGCTCAAGTTCCTTGACCTCCAAAAGTCTCATTTGCCGATGTTTTGAGATGTGTATAATGCATAGCTCTTGATCTAGCAGGCAGGAGTGAATGACTAATGGCAGCTAACTCATGTTTATAAATTCTAATATACACTGAAATATAGTTATAATAACGTCTTTTAAAGTAAATAATTTCTGCTTACCTTCAGCAGACTAAACAGTAAATGTGTAATCCTTTCCTATCTGTGTTGTCTAAACTGCCAGGCACTGCATTTCAGTCTCTATCTTGAATGTGCCGAGTTTTTTAGCTTGTGAAATATGAGCATATTTTTAAAAATTTACATGGGACAAAAAACACATTCATTACTACCAATGGATTTCAAGGTAAGTATGTTCTTAATGTCAGGCAGGGATTATTTTTGTTGAATGATTTACTGTCTTATGTACTACAAAATGAACTAACTGTTCATTGTTTTTTGTGTAATTAATAAAATGAACATATTAGATAAAAATTTAGACAACCTAATGTGCCCCATAATGAGAAAGGTTAATATTAACATTTAACTTCAAAATGACCTTTTATCTCATCACCAGCTTTTCATCACAGTTAGAATTCAAGTCCTTTGTTGCCTGCCCATAGTGTAAATAAAGATGTGTAAGAGGAAAACCCCCCAGGGACATAGAAATTAGAACAGAAACAACAACAAAGCCTGAAGCTACATATGGGTTACCTAGACATCCCTTTAGGTATTTTCTAATGTAGGTTCTATGAGTATTTTCCTGGGGAGTTGTGAGCAAACTTCTATTTACCATAGAGATGGCACCAACATTTGATCAAATAAGTGATTCCTCTTAAGTGTAGCTAAGTGAACCAATGAATTGATTATTTTTACTTATAAGAATGTGTGTGATTGAAAAATAGCCATCTCATTGGAAAGCCCACCCCAGCATGATGATAATTCATGACAGTTATGTCCTGTAGTTCTCTGCCCAACTTGTAGGCAGTTCCACTGGAGTCTTTTCTACCTGGCAATTGTTTCCCTTTTTGTAACTGTAGCAAAGGCCTTGGGAGGTTTGTAACTCTCTAAGCTTTCCAGGCCTTATAAATTTCATGAGTTTTCTGTGCCTTCTAAGTTTCTTTAGCTTACTGAATGTTATGAGCTTCTCTTCTTCCTGTAGGGGTGGGTAGTTTGGAAAAAAAAATAATTACACTGCATCAGTGCTGGGGGGG
>CABHPP010123855.1:0-16373 GCA_902168425.1 Peromyscus attwateri
CACTGTTTTATTTCTTGTGTATTATACCTTTTCTCTTCTTAATCATAGACATGTGTAGTCAAAGGTAGCACGGTTAATTTAGGTGACAAGAAGAAGTCTGGTATCAGGGCCAATCAAAAGCTGGGGTAAAGTGTGTCCAAAATAAATCTATAGATATAATTTCCTCTAGAATTCATAACATTTTAGAACAGCATATTTTATAGAAATTTAATGTTGCTTAAGGACACATTTTTCACTATTTCTAAAAGTAAAATATATTTTTTTCACAATGAATTTTATATTATACTGTAGATATTTAAAATGTATGAGCACATCTGAGTAAGTGTGTTCAAATAATAGACATGGAAAGGAAGATATCTAGCTATTTAAGAAAATGGGGATATTATAAAAACAAAACAAGACACAGGGAATATATGAAATAAAAGATTTTATGGTAACTGGTTAGGCATAAACCTTCCAAGAGTAGACTGGTGAGTCATTCCAATGTAGAGAAAGGTTCCCATGATCTCCATTGTCAGGCCAGGCAGTGGATCCTCACTCTTGATTTATGATTAAAATAACAATGCTAAAAAATCATACCTTCTTCTTTATCCCCAAGTTGAGGCACCTAACTGGATAGCCTTGCACACATGGCTCTCTCATGACAGGAATTTTGAATGTGATTGTGCAATTTTTCTCAGCCAAATTCATCTTCCAATTTTCTCTTCATCTCTGCTAATAACTGAAAAACATTCCATCACATAACCCACTACAAGTATATATGAAGGTCAGTTTGCTGGAATTTCACCCCCCAAATGGGTGTACCTTAGGCAAAAAGAAACAGTTTGTAGAACTGGAACATTCAAGTGATCTTACAAAACCTGCTAGAACAATGGTAGATTGTGACATGAGATGTTTTCATTTCCTCTTCGTGACTTTCCTGGGGTTGGGTTAATTCATATTTTCAAACAAGGTGCCAAAGACACCATTCTTAGGTTAGTTTTGCTTTGGTTTGCTCTGCTGGACACACTTCTATGTGGTTCTCCCTGCTGGATTGTCCAGCTGTACCCTCACCTTGCTCACCAAGTGTTCTCAACCAGTGTCACAGAAGTGGTATAACTCCTAGTCATCCCATACCATAAAGAGCTGATTGGAACAAGGAAAGGAAAACAGTGATTTACTATTCATTTATTACGTGTATGTCCCTTAACTCAGGAAAAAAGAGGATTTACATTACCAATACATGTGAAGTGTATTTTGAGAATGGGTATTTCTGAAATAAACATCAACTACTCAGTCAGATAATGCTGAAGTTATTATCCTTGATTTCAAACATTTCATAAGGCATCCTGGAATATATCTTTTCTGGTAAAGGAAGTATACATCTATTTATTTAATTACTTATTAGCATCTTGAATCTTTTTGTAGAAATCTATTCATCAAGGCAAAGCAATTATCTGTTGCCCTACTATATTTGTGTCTCAAATCTGAACTTCTTGTCTATGAGGTAAATTTTCTTGAATCTTAAGAGTTTGTATTGTTCCTTGTGGATAGCTCTCTTTTCTCTTTTGTGAACATCCTCTTGTTTAGTGAGAGATAATGAACACACAGATGTATGGAAACCTTTCTAATGCACAGAAATCATTAATTATAGACTCCCTAGGAACAGGGTGTGGGGTGGCTGTATGGCGATTAGTCCAAGCCTTTCCTTTCCACTCTATTTGACTGTTCTTTTGTACCTCAGTATACTCCATTAATTCTTCAGTAATAAATGATTGATAGTATCTTAGTATGTCATTAGTTAAAGCACCCCATATGTGCTTTACTCTTTTACATCTTATTCCATTGATTAACTCTTATTTATCAGTTTAGATGTCACTGGCAAATCAATCTTCCTGAAATACCTCCTCAGGCTCTGATCTGAGCATCTCCTTCGCTCTCTTTTGCAATGATCACATCAATTAGCTACACTGTGCTCCAATCAGGCGGTGTGCCATTCTATCAAACCTGTGATCTTGCAGAGTACATAACCTTATCTTATTTCTTTATTGAAATAATTAATAAACATGCCTCTCAGATAGTAATTTAATATGTTTACTGAATGATTTAATCATAGGACTAAAAGATTGGTTTTCATATGCTACTTCTATGTTTCTTAATAAATTCCCTAAAGTAGGATTGGGAATCTGAGTTAAAATGAAGCTTACCATCCCAGTGTCATTCTCCAGGGAGTTCTGCCATGTATCTGAGGTTGGGCTTGGGAAATAACAACTAATGTATCTGCCACTCGGTATTTGGACTATCTACACAATAAGACACCAGCTTTCCCCTATCACTAAAACTTAAAGCACTTCCCCCATTACTTCTCAAGAAAAGATAAAGTTTCCTTCTATGTGTCTTTTCATCATACAATATTTGCAAAAACCATAACAACCCTGTGTCTTATGTAACTATAATATTCTATGTTGTATTGTAGCATGCCATATACCATACTATCAATATATGCTCATTAACTGTGGAGTTGGGTGTTGTGAATACTATATTTCATCCTCCACTGTTACCATTCATGGCATATTGTAGTAAACAGTAGCTATTTAGCTTTTGGATTCTAAATCAGTTTATACTAAGGGAGGAAAGAAAAGGCCTATGTAGAACAAGGCCTTCTAAGGTGTTTTCTTACCTATGTGTATGAGGAAAAAGTAAAACACAAAAGTCAAGAATTACAAAAAAGAATATCACACAGAGTATACAAAAACTCTTACATAGTCTTATTTAGGCTTCTGTTTTCTTACTAATAAAATAATGAATTAATTTTACTTTCTGAGAAAATTTTTGGTAGCCCAAATCCCTACCTAATTAACCCATGTTTAAATGGTTCTGGATCTTAAATATTATTGGTTGATCCATTCATTTGTTAAATGTGTAGGCTGTAGTAACAACAAAGTAGAAGAGAATACCGTCAGTGTTGCACCAAGTGTAAAGGGTTGTGTGTTCATTCCACATTTATTCTTCAATAGCATATCTCTAATAGCCTTTTTAACTGGTAATGAATTGAAATAGTCAGAAAATGTGAACACTAGAAGAATTTCCTCCTAAACCTTTCTTAAGCGTTCTGTTTTCTATATAATAGAATATCTTTTATAGAAAATTGAAATAGAGTTTTAAGCTGGCTTCATTATGAACATACTATAAAATGTAAGTACATCTATCCTGAATGTATTACAATATCTAAGTGGATTTTTATGTGTTTGCTGTAGAGCCTAAATGCTTTCTGCAATTTAAAACATGTGTACGTGCATATGCATAAACCTGTCATTTGCATATGATGCATAATGTTGGTGGAACTTTCTGAAGGTGCTCACAAGAAATTAAGGGGTAGAATGCTTATGTGATCATATTCACACAGCAGTGCATGCATATACAAATGCATGAACATGTGTACACATACACACACTCATACACAGACACACACACACACACACACACACACACACACACACACACACACTGTTAAGGCACAGAAACAATTACACAATTTTGGTTTGAAATAGCACCAGTATCTATATCTTGTCTTCACTAGCCATGTTTTCATTTATTAATTCTATCTCTGGAAACCACGATTTTGTGGCTTTTGAAGCCTTCCAATAATATTATTAAGAGATTCTGAAGCATTCAGGAGACAACTTGTATTTGGGGATGGAAACTTCAGTTTCTCGTGATTCTTTCTTTTATCCCAATCTGACTTTTCCAGGACTTTGGCTGAAAGATGTCCCTCCTACCATCCAGAAACTGTACAATATTATGGGATGGTAGAACTAAAATAGCATTGTACAGCATGTGTTACCCACTCACCACACAGCCATATACTAGTTACAGTGGTAGACTAAGATAATGGCAGTTCGCAACAAAGAATTTGAAACAAGGTTGAAACCAGAGACTTTGTTCCATGATCCCTCTCCTACCTGGACAATTATGTTATATATCAACAGTATTCCTTGGTGACAACTAAGGAGTAACAGTACAGGCAACTTCTAGGTTGTTTATGAAATATAACTTGACATGTATATTATGTTGTTATTGTTTTCACCAAAACTTACTATAAAATGATCAAGTTTTTAGAATGGTGATACACACTGATAAATACCTTTAAGCCACCCTAACTTTGCTAAAATTCAGAAAAATACTTAGGTAAAGATGTAAGGGTTGTTAGGTTGTGAAACATTACTACAAGACTGGCACAGTTAGTAAAGGCTCCAGAGTCTTCGAATTGCAGTCTAACCACACAATCCACACAGACGAGAATGGAGATCTAATAACCAGATTTTAATGCATAATATCAGCTCTGATGTATTACAAACATGTCAATACTCTCTAGGAAACATGTTGGTAGCTTTTCCCAGATATATTTCATCCTGGAATTTTGAAGCAGGACAAAAAATAAGAGGGTTTCTAGGGTTACAGAGCCAGCTTACACATTTTTTTAGGAAGTTACACTGTTTTTCTGTCCTTGCTCTGCAATCTGGCAACAAGTTGAGCCTTTGACAATCATTTTGTCCTTGCCCTTGAGGGTAAACTCTCAAGAGACTAGCTGGAGCACTCACAGAGGAGGAAAGCAAGTAGTGTTCTCAAGATGCTGGGATACGAATAAAGCTAGCAAGAAATAACTGTCCCCTTGGATGTGCAGCAAGGAGTTCAAATAATATATCCAACCACAGGGAATGAAATGAATCAGTGTTCTGTGTCACATAATGACTAGATCCTGTGTTTAAAACTTGCTTTTTCATATAGATGAAGAGGTATAGGAAGAAGATAACAGTGGGTTTTCAGCCCTTTACTGAGGTTCAATTTCTTTCCTCCAATTAAATAGATCTTTGTTCTTTTTTTGAGTCTTGGCATTTCATTTTTATACTTTTTAATTTTAAAATAGTTTTATTCAGACAGAACACTGTAAATATAGTAATAAATGGATCCTCTTTACTCAGCATTCCTCAGTTTTAACCTGTTTCCAAAATGCAATATAATGTCAAAATCAAATGCATTCTAAAAGCTAAATAGTTTATGTTTACCATGACTTTCCCACCCCTTTATTTGAACAAAAATGTTATAAATAGAGCTCTCTTTATTCTGAAGCTTAATAAAAATGAACAGCACATTCTTTCTAGTACATAAACACAATTTGCCAAATGTGTAAACTTTTTAGATATATACATGATACTTGAAAGAATGCCTTTCAAATATCTTAGGATATACCATCTGCGTGACTTGCCATGGTTCGTGGTTCACAGTTACTTCTGAGAGCATTTGAATCCTCAACAAATATGGGAATAGAAAGAGCAATGTTGAATCGACAGCTTGATAGATACTGATTGCATTTGCTTGGATTTTCCTGGTGCAGAAGCTTTAGTTGCATCCTATCTGTCATTTATACAAACACAGCCAGTGCAGTCTTCGCATACAGAATGCTTTCAAGAAGAACTTGACAATGATAAACAGCAGAATTATTCTCACAATGATCAATTTGTTGAGTGTATATATCATGTCAAGGCTAATTTGTTTGGACTAATTAAAAGGATTAATAACAGAAACCTGGATGAATCAATAGAATAGAGTTAAAACATCAAATGTAATACAGGAAAAGTGGCTATTGGTGGTGCATTCATTTGCATGCTGGTTATTAACCTACACAAAGAGGGTAGGTTATCAGGAAATGTCTTTCATTTTCCTCTCTCCATGTGTTTGCTCACATGCTCTAGGTCACTTACTGCATTTTCTGTAAGGTGCATTTTAAGTATAATTCTGAAGGGCTTCTATGCTCAACAGCAGGGAAAAAAACCTTGCATTTATATAAATTATTTATACAACATTTCTCTCACTAGTTTTTGAGCTGATTCTTAGCTTTATATTGCACTCACATGTAACTTAGTGATGCAGAACATAGTTTTTTACTATATTACAACTCAGCAAGCATCATTTAGAGGTGGGCTCTGTACCTGTTGAAGGCATGGAATGAAGTTTCATTATTACTAGGTATTTGGGGCAATTGAGATAGCACAAACAGGGCCCCATTGCAGGTTCCAACATGGGTCACCTGTAGGGATGATAAAGAGAACTTACTGATTTTAACCTAAAGTTACATACACAAAAAATAAGGTTTGGGTGTGGGGACAAAAAGAGGTCAATGAATTAGAAGGAAAAATTAAAGAATTTGTGATTGTTTGCTCTTGTATTCCAGTGACAAATGGAAAAGCAAAATGAAGATCTTGTGCACAGTTTATAAAGTATTCTCCCCAGCCTGGAAGCTGTCCAGTGACTCACATCAATTTCTATGGTGGCTTAGAATTGATTGGGCTTTGAGTAGGAGTGGTACACCAACCACTTGCTCCTGTGTACCTCTGGTGCCCATTTCCTTAACGTGAGCAGTACCATTCATACTCATCTCAAAGGAAGCACACATTGGCCTTATAAACTCATGCAACTTCAATTTTCTTACTACTTAAAAATTCTTCTGAGTGGAAAAGTAGCCTGTGTACACCGTGAGTAATGCTTACCGCATGTTAAATGTTTAATCAATAAATGCATAAAAAAGGGCTTCTATGAGAAAAATGTAAGTGAGCTAGCTTTTATGAGCAGTAAACTATTTGTGGGTTTGGAATCTACAAAGGTTTGTCCAGTAACATGGGGAGCCAGTTAGGGATCCACAGGCAATAGCTGATATCACACTTTTAGCTATTAGTACAAAATTAACACATTAGCTCATCATTGCTGAGGAAGCTAATTGTAGGAACTAATTTTATTGAGACAAACTTCATTGTGCAGAAATAAAATACTGGGCTAAGTTTATAAGACTAGAAATCCAAAGACTGGATGCCCAGGGAACGGGGTGGATATCATTAAGCCCTGATACATTCATTTGGTTTCCTTCTGTCATTAAGGAGCACTATATTTTGAAGAAGTGTGTGCTTTGGACTTAGTTTCCCAATAACCCACCACTGCAAAATACAGCCCTTAGGGAGTCAGATGGACTACAAGTCAGTAATAGGAGTTTTCCAAGTACAAGGTACCGAGGAACCATCTCTGTAAATCAGTGTACCACTGCACAGAGCTGAAGTGCACACTGCCAATGTTTATTCTTTTCTCTAGAAGTAGCACTTTTTTTTACCATTATGTGAATTTATTGCCGACAAACTATGCCACAGCTTCAGAAACTGAACTCCCATATTTATCCATAGAAGAACATGGTGATAATCTCCACCCTGTCTTCAAAGATATATTATATGCAGCTTTCTACCAAAGGGAGGAAATGTATTACTTTTGCTATGCTAGTTAAGCTTGGATCTTCCTGGTCTATAAAAAGTCAGGAGCTATGAATTGTACTGAAATCTGCACACGTTTCTGAGCTGATTCTTCTGTACGCTGGGGATTTGGTTTCGAAGACAACATTCTTTTTCTGCTTGGGTGCTCAGCCTGCATTTCTCATAACTCCACAAATAAAATCTTGTACCAGACTCATGAAGAATGTCATTTTAGAGATAAGAGCATGGAACAGACAGTAATGGTTTTGACCAGACTCCTAACCACAGATAATAGTGTCCCCACCCCTTACTATGCTGGCATAAAATTTGAAAATATATTCTTCAAAGTAAAAATTTCTAATGCCTTATAACAAAAGAGAAATAAAACATATTATTTCGTACTGTGTCCTCTAAGGTAGGGATTGGGAAGAGAGCTCAGTGGCAAGGCACTTGCCTAGCAATTATGAGCCCCTGGGTCCAACCCGCCACAATAAATGAATGAACAAATTAATCCATAGTATAAGAGTAGTGTGTCTTCTTCTCTGCAGAGTAAGACATAGAGTGACCAACTTTATATGTATATTTTAACTGCGAAATAAATTCCTGCATATGATAGACAATCTTTTAAAAGTTATTTATAAAATGACCATATGTAGCTCTTAATTCTAGCCTTCTTTCCACAACTGAAATTAGATCACTTTCTAACCAAGTGTAAATAGCCATGAGAATGATTAAAATTATTAAACATTTTGTTTCCAAACATTATGAATCAGAGCACACAAAGGTTGAGTCAGAAGGAATGAGATGGTACCTGCAATGGCTTTGGTTTTGGCTCTGGAAGTACTTTCATATTTCTGTGAAGAATGGGGTCCTGTAAGGCGAACATTAATCAGCTAAGAAGACAGAGACTGAGGCTTAGGTAGGGTAGATAGAATTTGAGAGGAAGCGATGGAGAGAGGGAGAGATCATCCTTGAGTATGTTGTAGGAAACACAGGCAAATAAATTTTTTTAAATACATATGTGAATACCTGCTGAGACTCTGCATTAATAGTATTCTACTGGAGAGCTAAAAGTAAATGATCGCTGTTTTTGCTCAGGACAAAGACATAGAAACCTGCCCAGTGAAAGAAGACCTTCATAAATTCTGAGAACTTGCCACAGAGACTATAGGAAGGCCATTCCTCAGCAGGAGCAGCACATCATTTTTGAAGAAAAATGCTCCATACGAGCCTGAAACTGTAAAGGAACTCAACAGTGACTCCATCACTGACACACCTCAGTCTTTCCTTAAGAAAGACAGATAAGCTAAGAGAACACACACACAAACAAATACAATCTGTAATTGCCAGAAATAAAAAGCAGTGAAACATGACCCATAGCTAGAACAATGATCAGTTAATAGGAAGAAACACAGAACTAATCAATGATTTCATTAACACGTAAGGATTTCAAGTCAATATAATGAAGAATTTAAAAAGAAAACAGGAAGATAAGTTGAAATTATACAAAAAAATTACTAAAGAGAATTTTAGAGCTATAATTTTAACATAGGAAATGAAAACATTTGTTGTGGGAAATATAAGTCAGAGAAGATACTCTACCTGAATAATACCATTAGAATTTGTATAAATTGAATCACAAAGTACCAAGTTGCTAAGTGTTGTGTGATATTTTGATTGTGTTCTGACAAATAAAGCTTGCTTAGAGTCAGAGGGCAGAGCTAGTCACTAGCTAGTCATAGAGGTTTGGAGAACTGTAGAGAGAGGGACAGAAAGTGCTAAGGCAGGGCTGAGACAGGCTCTCCACCCTTTTGGTCAGAGGAGCAGAAGAGGTAGGAAGTCACTGGTAGCTGCTCCCCTGCTTCTCTGATCTTTCAAGTTTTAACCCTGATATCTGAATCCTGTTTTTTATTGAAAAGATTAATTAGATTTATGCATTATCTGATGTCCAACTTTTGAGGCCAGAATTTACAAAATAGCCTCTTGTCAGTGGCTTTGCAACCACTAGCACCCACCAGAGCTGCATGTGAGAGGAGTACACCCAGTGGAGTCACCACATCAACAGCTGACTTTCCCTTTCTTCCCCAATCCCTCTGAGCAAGTCTGGGATTTTCCTGTTGTAGCTTCTCTATAGCAATCTCCATAAGTCCCAAACACCACAGGCACTTGGGCTCTGAATGGTCTGTGCTTTCACTTCCCACCTGTCACACATGGTGCTTTCGCATGCCTTTCAGAAGCTGGCTCTTTTGCTCCTTTTTCCAGTGGGTTGTGGGATTCCCCTGGACCCCGTCCTCAGGCTGCTGGCACACTAGGAAGTGGCCTTGACACCTGCTCAGGCTTCTACTGTTATTGCAGCCTCCACACACTCTTAGCTCACAGCTACATGCTAGCAGCTGCAGCTGTCTCAGCCAGGCTGTGTACTGTGTTCTCTGCTCAGACATGCTATGCAGTGGCAGACAGCCTCACACTTCATGGTCATCATCAGCAGGTTTAATGAGACAATTGGGAATTCTTAAAAGGGGAAATTAGTTTTAAAAAAATAGAGAGTTTTTCCCACATTAAAAAAAAAATGGAAACCATTATTACAATGGAGGGAGTTAGGTCTCTGTATGATTACACAATGGACTATTTAAAAATGAAATAATTAAATGAAGGGATAATCACCTTAGCTGGGGCTGACATAATATCAATTATCATTTTGATAGTTCTTGTTCTATCCCTAAAATAGTTGGTTGATACGAGTGCCAAGATACAAGTCCTAGAAAAAATTACTAGAAAAAATATTGCTGTTTTGACTGATAAGTTACAAACTTTAGAAAAACATACTAACACAGGTAATAGAGATATTCAGACAAATACAGAGGAATTTAAAGGAGAGTCAACCTCACCATTACATTATAAAATTAGAGAGGAACAGCCCAAGGTTATCAAACAACCCACCTTACTTTATCCAGTCACCTTATGGGAATAACTGCCAAATGAAATGTATCCCCAAGGCTATGTAAGAGCTGACTGGATTCCCATGGAAATCTTAAATTTGAGGAGATTTAAGGAAGCAATAGTCTCATATTGTATGATTCACCTTTTGTGAAGCAGATGTTAAATTCATGGTCAGCTAGTAACAGAATTGTCCCACAAGACTGGAAAGACTTGGTTGCAACAGTATTGGAACCTGGTCCTCAATAACAGTGGAGGACCTGGTGGAAAAATGAGGCTAGGACCATTTAACAATGAAGTAGGGCTAGATGTATTGAAATTTCCCAAGACCAAATTCTTAGAGAGGGCGATTGTCATTATGTACAAAGACAATATCTATATGATGACCACACCCTGGCTCTATGCCACACAGCAGCTTTGAATGCTTGGGACAGAATTGAAGAAGTCTGGGAGACCTGAGTCATTTACTAAACGTATAAGGGGCCAAAAGAAACCTTCACTGATTTTTTTTACAAAGATTGACTTCAACTATAAATAGAATGATACCAAATTCAGAAGCTACACAAATAATAATTGAATCTTTGGCTTTTTAAAATGTTAATTCACAATGCAATAGGGTAATTAGGCCTTTAAGGGCAAGATCAGAACCCATAGAGGAATGGATCTGAGATACAGTCAGTATTGAATCTCAAGCAGTGGTGATTTCAAGAGGCTTGAAGAAACATCAAAATGTTAGGTGTTTTAATTGTGGCAAACAAAGTCACCTAAAAAGGGATTGTAAGACAGGGCATTCCTAGAAACAATTTTTCTTCTAATCCAAACAAAAGGTCCTTGCCTTCTGGAGTATGCAGAAGGTGTCCAGGCAAAGGCCAACATTAAACCAATGAATGCAGATCAACAAGGGATAGATAAGGTAACCCTTTGCCATTGGGAAATGCTTTGGGGGACCTCTCACAGGCCTCCATATCAAATTTGGTTCAGTCAAACCCTGTCACTGTGGTTAAAATGTTCTCCAGAGCAATTAAAGAACCTAATGCCTATTGTAAAAAAAAACAAAAAACAAAAAACAAAACAAAAAAAACCATATTACTCTGGATTATATAAAAAGCTTTGCAAGATAAAACAAAAATTTCAGGAGAAATTATAAAGTAAATATTTTTGAAAATTTCTATAAATGATCAAAGATCAAGGCTAAAAATACTAATAAATGACATTATAATTGAAGGTTTTGTAGACAAGGGGCAAATGTAACAAGAATTCCAGGATCTTGGCATCCAAATTGACCTCTTCAGGAGGTAAATGTTCAGCTTTTAGAGACTGGAACTTTATCTCAGGTGAAACAAAGTGCTAGATGGATCAAATGTATAGGGCCAGAAGGACAAGGAGGAAAACTAAAACCATATCTAGCAATGAATTTATGGAGACATGATTGTTACAGCAAAGGAATACCCAGATTAGCATTCCTCCAATCTCAGAAACAAACCATAAACTAACATATGTTTCAGTGAAAAATATTAAAAGGTATTATAATGAACAGTCACCAACCATTCTAGTTGTACAAAAATAAGACACAGCAGCTGTTGATTTTTCAAAGGTACCATCAGCCGTACTTTCAAAATGGTTAACTGACAAACCTGTCTGATGGAACAATGACCTTTGACATACGGAAAAATTACAGGCCTTAGAACAGCTTGTACAGGAGCAGCTAAATGCTCAACATATTGAAGGATCAACCACTCCTTGGAATTGTCCTGTATTTGTTATTAAAAAGATATCTGGGAAATGGAGAATGGTAACAGATCTAAGAGCTATTAATAACTTGTTAAGAGATACCAATGGAAGGTTCTCCAACAAGGGTTGTTAAAAAGCACCACCCTGCCAATATTTGGTACAACAGTCATTGGAAATGATTCATGTACAGTTTCCTCAATCTATAATTTACTATTATATAGATGATAACTTACTGGCTAATTCAAATATAGATACTTTAGAGAAAATGTTTGAAGAAATAAAGAAAATTTTGCCTTGTTGGACATTACAAATTGTCCCTGAAAAAATATAAACCAGAGATTCTATTAATTACTTAGATATAAAATGGGTTTACAAAATTTCAACCTGAAAAGGTACAAATCAGAAAGATCAATTGTTGACTCTTGATGACTTTCAAAGATTTCTGGGAGATCCCAGCCTTCTACCTAGGAAGCAAGACATGCATGAGAACAGGTAAAGCCATTGTAATACATAGATTAATAGAAATGAGTTAATTTAAATGTAAGAGTTAGTTAATAACAAGCCTGAGCTATCAACCCAGCATTTATAGTTCATACTCAGCCTCTGTGTTGGTTATTTGGGAAATGGTCATCAAGTCAACAAACATCCATTTACAGCTGAGGTCAGTAATGGGATAAGTACATGAAATTTTCACTAAAAAATAATCTTTCTTGAAAATACTTTGTTGCATATATAAAAGTACAAGCTATGTATTTGGGAAAATTATGGTATTTTTATCTTGTACTCAAAATAAGTAAAAACATAGTTCAAAGCTAAGGGTATGCGAAGCTCAGTTTGGAGAAAAAGTGCAGAGTACCTGCACAGATGCTATCCAAAAGTAGACAGCATGGCTAATAACTGTGCTCAGAGGTCATCAAAGAAATGAATATTGAGCACAAAGTGTTATCCCCATGAAACAACTGAAACAGATCAAGTTTAAACTGTTGTCAATAACACTATCATGTGAGAAAAACTGGGATCCTCAGTTATCACCACCCACCCACTACAAACAGCTGCAGCTTTTCTCACAGCATCATAGGACGATTTTGAAATATTTTTTCTGATTATCTGCCATAGAAGTTTAAAGCATACATTCTCATAAAACTTATGTAGAAGTGTTTTCATTAATATTTTCCATAATTTTCATGAAGAAGAAAGAACCCAAATCTTTACCAATCAGTAAATGAATATAATATTACACCATGGGAAGACTATTAATAAGTACAACAATGTTGTTAAAAATCACTAATCATGGTGAGGAATAAAAAGAAGCCATACTGCCCCCCACAAAAAAAAAATTATTGCTGACAACAGACAACAAAATTGGTATATCCAAGCAAAATCCTGACAAAGATTTCATATATAGAAAGTATATTGTTAGCAGAAAATTTTACATATTGAAGAACTAATTTATAGTGACAAAAATAAATCTACATTTTGTGTGTGTGTGCCTGATGATATGTGCTGTTCTCCAGTGGCTGTCTCCCAGTAATAGTAACACACATGGAGAAATATGTCATAATTATTGAATGAGGGCAGAAGAAACAGAAAGGTCATATTTCTTTAAAGTTATTGAAATAGTACTCCTCTTTTATGTTAAATATTCTTCAATAAATTTGATAAAAATAAATTATAAACAGTTGCAATAACTGTCAATGAATTATACATTCCCATTCAGAAATAGTTAAATATACACCTTTTATGCTTTATTATTTTAAAGTACTTGTTTTAGCTAATAAATATGTTATTTTCTAAATATTTTCATTTTGAACTTTGATATTTTTTTTAGCATTCTTTGGAATAAACTCCCTACTCATGGAGTTAAGAGAAATATTAAATTTATATTCCACTTAGTCTTATTTTTTAACTAAGAATTATCTGAATTAGTGGTTCATATGTCACTTATATCTTGGTTCTACCTTTCCAATAAACACCCTCTCAACTTAGGGCTCTGCTTTGAAAGGTCACTGATTCAGCATCACAGACTGAGGTCTGTGCACATGAATTTAACAGAGGTCCCGTGCCTATGTGCTGAACATCAGACCAGAGTAGTGATAAGCAGAAGACAGGTGTAAAAACGCACTGCACTGAAACACAGAACAAAAGTGATAGAAACTGGTGCTGGAAAGAAGCCAGGAGAACTGGGTGTGTTGGAAATGATTGTTTGGACTATTATTTTAACATTGCTTCTTAGGAGAACATTTTGCTTGAAACTCAGAGAAATGGCAGTTTACTTCCCTCTATTTTCCAGGACTTGAGTTCTTGTCTTCTACCTGGCAGCTTGCATCACCTGGGAAGAAAACAATGGGAAGGCAACATTTGCCTCACTTAACATAATGCTGCCCTGAGAACGACTGAGAACTCCACCAAGTTTCTCTTTGCAAAGTCACTGTTGCAACTGAGCTAAGCAATGTGCATTCTGAGTGTTGTTATCAGTATGTTGTAAGCCTGTCTGTGGACAGCCTCTGGAGTGGTCACCTTAAGGTTTCACAGCGGGTCTCAAAGGACCTTAGGAATATTTCACATTCAGTTTCCTCAGGATTCCATAGAGTATTATGTTTTCCAAATTTTGGGGTTTTGCATGTTAGGGAAATGGGTGAATATGTTTTTATTTAAGAAACCAAATATTTATTTAAGAACCCAAATTTTGGTTAAGGGTTTTTCCCAGTGGTAGAATACATATCCAAGCCCTAGATTTAGTCCCCAGCAATGCACAAACACACACACACACACACACACACACACACACACACACACACACACACTTTTTTTCTTGAAAACAAATACTATTAAGCACAAATCTAACAAACAAAAAGCTGAAACAAATGTGATAATATTGTCCCAAAACAAATATAATATTGTCCCTAAATCCATTATTATTTTTAAGTTAAATACTACTACTTACAGGGATTATATAGCTGCGAATGCCATGACTAAAAATTAGTTAAAAATTCATATATCAGGAGAAAAACAACCTAGTAGAGAATATGGCCAACTAGAATTCTTGGAATAGAGAAAAGAAAGGAAATAAAGCTTGAGTAATAAAATTTGCTAGGGAACTTTCATAAGCCTGTATCATAGTCCTTTCCTTAACAAAACAAATCCCTACTTGAGAAAAAAGCAACACAATAATAGTTATGATTTCTGAAGACTTTCTTTTCCTGGGATACTGGTTAATCACTTTTCATAATTTACCACATCTAAGTTTAAGTCCACCCCTGATAAACAGGTGGAATTAGCTGCATTTTGTGACAACATTATTTTTCTTAAATTCAGTCATTAATTTACAAATACTTTAGGCACAGATTTCATGTCCTGGAAACCCAAACATAAACATGAACAAAACAGAAATAAGTAACCCTCCTTTGTATGAGATAAAGGTTTCTCCTTCAGATTAGTCAAGGAAAAAGTGACATTTAAGTTAAAATCAGGACAAAAAATGAGGACTATTGTAGACAGCACTGTAATGAGTAGATCTTTATGGGTCAGAAGGCTACAGAGCTGAGGGTAGCTAGGTCATGATGGGTAAGGAGAATGGTATAGAATAAGAGTGGCTGGATATCTTGGGTAGACATGAGAATGGACACCTGGTGAAGGGATTCAAATGCTTAAACCATGATGCAAAGTCTTGGGAAAGTCATGAGAAGGACAGAGAATACTCCTGTACCTTTTATAAAGGTTAGTGTGAAATGAATGGAAGAAGGGAAGTTCCTCCAGTGATTCTGGCTCTGTATGTTGGTTGTTTCATTTGCATATCAATGATAGAAATTTGCCAAGAGGAAGGCATATATTTAAGGATGTTAATGACTCAATGTGTGTAGAGAGATAGAAACAAATCAAGGATAAGATACATTTGGGGTGTAATTGCTGGTTCTGTCTGTCCTCTTTTCCACTTACATAGTGACTAGAAACAGACCAGGCTGAGTAAACATACAAGAAAATCATTAATTTTCCCCAAGCCAGTCAGATGTTAGTCCTAAAACATAAAGGCAGTTTAATCTCATAACTAAGCCTTTATTCTGGTGCCACCACATGAGTTTGCTGCTAGTATCCAGTTCTCCCTTGAACTTTCCCACTTCTTGAGGCAAAATTAGCTTAATGTTAATTTATTTGATTTGGAAGGGTCCAGCACCAACGTACTCATCATTACTAGAAAAATATTCATGTAAATGTATATTTATGCCATATTTTTTTCACTTAAAGGAAATATTATCCAAGAAATGATTTAAAAAGTACAAGGTGAGCCGGGCGGTGGTGGCGCATGCCTTTAATCCCAGCACTCGGGAGGCAGAGGTAGGTGGATCTCTGTGAGTTCGAGGCCAGCCTGGGCTACCAAGTGAGTCCCAGTAAAGGTGCAAAGCTACACAGAGAAACCCTGTCTCGAAAAACCAAAAA
>CABHPP010123856.1:0-28554 GCA_902168425.1 Peromyscus attwateri
GAGGTGGGATGTTCTCGAAGTGAAAAGTCCGTAATTTACCTGCTGTGTCGATGAACTGATTTTTCTGCGTAGCTGCTTCATCTGGATGAGTGTCCATTGGTGAGCAGGGTACGGATATCCCCTGCTGTTGTACTGGAGTCCATGCTTCCTTTTTATCTAGCAGTGTTGTTTTATAAAGTTGGGTACAACATAAAATAAAAATAAATTTTGCTGGAAAGATGGCTCAGTGGTTAAGAGCACTGACTGCTCTTCTAGAGGACCCATATTCAATTCCCAGCACCCACATGGAAGCTCACAAGTGTCTGTAATTCCAAGATCTGACATCCTCACACAGATATACATGCAGGCAAAACACTAATGCACATACAATTGGGTACTGTTATTATATGCGTGTATATTTATAAATAATACATCTTCTTGATGAAACAATTCCTTGATATGCAGTGACCTTTGTCTCTTTTTATTTCCTTAGTCTTAAACTCTAAATTGTCATATATAATGATTCATTCTTGGTTTTCAACTCTGTTGGCTTGGGATATGATTTTCCACAACTTCCTTTAAGTCTGTATGTCTTTTTGGTTGAGATAGGTTTTCTGTGGGCAGAGTATTTTGGGTCTGGTTTTTATTTTTATTTATTTATTTATTTGTTTGTTTGTTTGTTTGTTCATTCATTCATTCATTTATTTATTGAAAGATTTCTTTATTATATATATACAGTGTTCTGTATGCATGCCAGAAGAGGGTGCCAGATCACATTACAGATGCTTGTGAGCCACCATGTGGGTGCTGGGAATTGAACTCAGGACCTCTGGAAGAGCAGCCAGGGCTCTTAACCTCTGAGCCATCTCTCCAGCCCCGGGTCTGGTTTTTAATTCATCAATCTATATCATTTAACTGGAGAATTAAGGTCACATTCATTCAGAGTTATGAAAGGTGTGGGACGCCTGTCGTGGTTTTGTTTTCTTCTGTTTAGGGTATTGTTTGATTCTTCTTGCCTTATTTATATTCACCTCTGTGTTGATACTTTGATGTTTTAGATTTCTCATTTGTGAACCTACTCTTCCAGTGGAATTTATACTTTATGTGCTCATGATGATTCTCTTTTCTTTTACTTCTGGGTGTAGGGTTCTTTTGAAAGCACCTGTAGGAAGGTTAGTCTGGTGGTCATAAAGGATCTTAGTTGTTATTTATCTTTTAGCTTCTGCATTCTTGTTTACCGCTCTAGAGGCAGCAGGACCTGAGAGAATGGAGCTGATAAATGAGGTGGACTAAAGTCTCATGCAACAGCCAACTTTATTCAGTGCACCAGACAGTTTATACTCTGAGGACTAAGAGTCACACTAGTAAAGTGTACACTCACAAGGGCAAGCTGCACATGGCAAACACCTGTTTATCCATAGAGGCATCGAAGTAAATGACAGTAGCCAGTTGTCATGAATTATCTGAAGTGAACTCACTCCTGTCTGCTACATCTGGGAGGAGCGTGAAAACACATTCCAAAAACAATTCCATGTTTTGAAGAAACTGAGGTCGCAAGACTCTTGTCTTGCTTTCTTGGCGTTTTCTCAGAAGCACCTGGAATTCTCCTCACAGGATTCCTGGACCGTATTCTGGTAATTCTAAAGGACAGTCTTGCTAGAAATAGGAAGCTTGGCCAGCAATCGCTTTCTTTCAAGACTCAAATATGCTATCTCATGTCCTCCAGACTGTCGGGTTTCTGCTGAGAATTCTGTTGGTGGTCCACTAGGGCTGCCCTTCAGTGTGATTTGGTGCTTTCCCCTTGCAGGTTTTAAAACTACTTCTGGCAGTGATGAGATGGCTTCATGGGGAAGAGCACTCGCTGTGAAAGCGGGAAGGCCTGAGTTCAAATCGTAGCACCTAGTTAAAGCCCCAGGTAGGGCACATATCTGCAACCATGTTGGAGACACAGATCCAGGAGCTTGTTGGCCAACCTGCAGTGAACTTCAAGGTCAAGTGGCAGCCTTGCTTCAAAAGCCAAAGTGGAGCACAACAAAGGAATATATCTAATGTCCTTTCGGCCCCTCTAGGCATGCACAGCTGCACATGTGGGCACATAACACACACACACACACACACACACACACACACACACACACACCTACTTTGTACTACACTTTTGGCATTTTAACTATAATGTGTTGTGAAGATCTTTTCTGGCCATGGCTATTTGGGGATCTCAGACTTCTATACATGAATGCATGTGTTTTTCAAAGACTAGGGAAACTTTCTGCTCTTATTTTATTGAATAGTTTTTTTTTCTCCTTCAAGTATGCTAATTATGGAGGCATTTGATCTTTTAGTAGTGCTACAAAGATCCTGTAGTTTTTTTTTCCACTGTCTTGTTCCCTTTCATTTATTTTTTTTTATGAGTAAGATATTCTGAAAGACCAATATTCTTAGTGTATCTGCTTAAGCGAGTCTGATTTGGAGACTTGCAGCTGCATGTTGTTTTGACTTTGAGAGATGATCTTAATCTGTAGTCCAGGGTGGCCTTGAACTCACAGCAATCCTGTCTTTGTTCAATGAGTTCCTCGTTCCTATCTGCATTGTCTTCCTAGTTTGTTTTATATGTGTATCTTCTTGGATCTCATTTGTTATTCAGGTTGTTTTCCTTTGTTTTGATACAGGGTTTCATACAGCTCAAGGTGGCCTTGAACTCAGCACTGAGGGGGACCTTGAATTCCCGAGTCTCCTAACTCCATCTTCTAAAATCTAGGTCTATGCCACCATGCCCGGCTTTGTGTGGTGTTGAGGATTGAACCCAGGGCTTTCTGCATGCCAGGAAAACACTATGCCGATGACTCACCCACACCCCAGCCCTCTCACTAAGTGTTTTAATAATCATTCTTTGGAATCTGTCAGGTACCTCATCAACAGCAGTATCTTTGGAACCTGTTACTAGGGAGTTATTTTTTCGAAGTAGTGTTTTAAAATATTTAGACTGCTTTTTGTTTTTATATGTTGAAATCTGAGCGTCTATTGAAATGGATATCTCTACCACTTATATGGGATAGCCTTCCTAGAATATGACTTCCTCTTAAAGATGTGTCTTGGGGTGTCAGTTCATTATGCTATGCTGAGTTCATTTCTAGCTGGGTACTCTGGGTACCGCAGCATAATCTCCTTGTGGTTTCTTTGTGGTTAAGTTTGGACAGAGCACATACTTAAGGGTCAGACCCCCTGCTTATGGATTACCCATGAGTGGGACACTAACAGTTCAAGCAGGTGTGAAGTACGTGGCAGAATGAATGATATGCACCCTATACGGTTCCTCATACAGTAGGAGTGATGGTCCTCACCCAGTAGTGGGGCTTCTTAGGCGCCGTTGATGCTGGTTCTGTTATTTCATGGGCTACTGCAGCCTCGGTGAAGGGTCTGAGCCCTGTCTTTTGCTTAGACACTGTAGGGGTCCCAGTGCTTCACAGGGAGTGACAGAGCATTCCCTCGGCCCCCTGGAGTGCTCACCCCTCCTTGTCAGCAGTGTGTGACCAGACAAGTGAGAGGCAACTGATGCAGGGGTCCAGGACAGGTGCAGTGGGATGCGCCTCCCCAGCGGTCGGACCTCAGATAGCTCCCTATCCCCCAGCGGGTCCCCGGGTGTATATTTCTAAGACAGAGAACTATCTCCCTGGCTCTAACTGTGTAGGCAGGGAGGCAGTGGAATCCTTTTCACCCCTCTAAAGCATCATCCCTATCACAGAGCTCACATCACAACCCTGGTTCTTGTGGAGGAGACCCTTGGTTCCCTCTGCATCACACCTGTTCATCACCATGTAGGAATCTCAGTTTGCCTGGTGAGCAGTCCTCCTGCTAAGCAAATGTAGAGAATGTGGGGTTAAATAGATGGGAGTATGTGAAGGTTTTCGACCCTTAGAGCAATCCAGTCAATCAGGTCCCTTCTTAGGCTGACTGTTGGCTACAGCACCCTGGGGGTCTCCTGGGGGGCGGGGAGCCAATATGTGTGGATTTCCGGCCCCTAATCTCTTCAGGCTGTGCACCCAGAAGGACCTGGGAACTCGGTGCCTGTCTGAGCTGAGGGTTTGCTGGAGGTGAGCCCTCCCAGAGCTGCGGAACTAGGCCGCAGATGGACTGTTTGTTTTCTCTTGCCTTGCTGCGATCTGGACTGTGCAAGGATTTTGTTTTCTGATACTGAATTCCAGTGTTTTCCCAAGGTTTCTCAACTCAGGCTGCAGCTTCACAGGCTTTTTCAGTTCTTGTGGAGGAGTAGGTGAGTCACTAGGTGCCGCTACTGAACCATCCTGCCTGGCCCACAGCACAGTATGCACAGTATACATGGTATTTATGGCGATTTAGTTAAGTAACTGTTGCCCCAAAAAAATCTTCTCAGAATTTGTTATTAGTTTTAAATAAATAAGCCATATGATTCCGAGCGTAAATAGTGATACATTTCTTTGAAAACCTATCAAATCTTGTTTTGTAATTAAAAGCCCCAGAAATCACCCTCAGGGAAGAGGTGACAAACAGTAGGTAATATGTTTTTAAGTATTAGTGCCTTTATGATGGCACAATGCAATTTTTATACATTAACTGTTACTGTAAAAACATTTTACACACAAACTGCAGAGAAGCCACTACACAGGCAGCTCCAACATAAATATGGGTCATAATTTAAAGTTCACTAAGAATATTTTCTCTACAGAAAAAGAGGAGGAAGGGTAACATTTCCCAGGCTAACACAATAAACTCACTTAAGCCAAATAGCAGCTAAAAAAGTGAGGGGGCAATATGTTTCTAACAGAGGGGAACTGTTTTCTTTTCATTCTGTAGTCTTCATAGTTGAGCAACCATTTTGCTGTTGACAAACTCTACCTGGGGCACAGATTTCTAGAGGTAACTTTCCTCGGGGATGACTATACGGCAGTCTAACAGCTCTGACTTAGAGAGGCGTTTGCACTTTCTTCCAGATGTGGCTGAAGCCCTGTAAGAGGTCAGACATCCCCGAGCGGCCAAGTTACGTGGCTCCACTGTACAAGACCAGTGAGAGGAGAGGCACCCTGTCCACCACGGGCCACTCCACCAACTTCGTGATCGCCATGACACTCCCCTCCGACCACCCCAAGGAGCACTGGATCGGACGGGGCGTGGCGCTGCTGTGCCAACTGAACTCGTGATCGATCCGCAGGTGGCATCACCTCCTCCTCCTCCTCCTCGTTAGACCGAGTAGAACACATTGTATCTTTAGATTTTTGTTTTGGCTTAAATAAACTGAACTAACATTCTTAATTATGACTGTATTCTGGCCTTTTTAAAGTACCATGAGAATTCATACTTAACGTTCTGAGACAGACTGAAAAAACTCCGGTGCACTTTCTTTCTCTTTTTGAGTAACTTTATTTTGGGAGAGTTCCGTAAGCATCAGGAACGTATATAAAATGACACACCACTGTTGACAGTGAAAAACAGCATTTGATCACTTCCAGCTTTATAAATTTAAAAAAATGATTCAGTTACAACAAAAAAGGTTTAGATATTTTAGCAAGTATCACCTTGCAGGACCATAATCACATTTAAGCCACTGACTTACTGTTAATGGAAAAAGTTCACACTGCACCTAGCTACTATAGTATTTCTAAGCATAATCATAGCTGATTGAATGCAATGTGATAGAACACCAAAATCCATATGGATGTCACATGGCGACAGCATTGTACAAGTAACATTGGTGACCTCCAACAAGCATCTGTTAAAACTGGACTGGTCAGCGAAGTGGAATGTTGGAGCCAAAGAGAAATGTAGTGGAATTAGGATTGTCTAGTGAGACCTGAAACTATACATTAAAACGACGTCAAAACTAAACACTGGTGGAACCCTATCCAAATACTAGCAGCAACTGTTAAAGCTTCCCTACACGGTTAAGAAGGTCTAGCAAATAAAGACAAACTTTATATACTGTGAGCATAACCCATCAGCTGTAAATGAGGCCTTGTAGAATGGGAGTCTATTCCAGCTGTTGTTTTAAATGAAGCAGACTTAATGCTGGAATGCACAATCCTCCTTGGGTGTAAAACTCAAATATGAACTAGAAATGTATCTTGGTTTTGAAAGCAAAATATCCGAGTCACTTGAAGTTGGCAGTACTCAGTACGTCAGCCCCTTCCAGCAAGGTTGCTCAAAGGGCCAGGCAAGGAGGTGAAAGGCTGGACTGTCCCAGCTGTGCCCAGGGCTGAAAACGTGCACAAAACCACTACTTCAAGGAGGGCTCGGAAAAAGACAACTGCTCTAATTCAAGCCTAGATTACAGAGGTAATAACACCTAGGGACCCTCGCTTAGAACACAACGAAGGAATACTGGTGATTATCTAACACCTTGATGCCTGTGCTGCTCTCAAATTTTTGTTTTTGTCTTAAAAAATTCACAGACTAAAAGAACTGGGAAAAGGACTGAATGAAATCATTTAAAATGGAACGGACAGGGTTTGGCTCTTACAGTTTGTTTTTTTCAAGGGCAATCCTGGCTACCAAGCAGTTAAAGCTAGCTGCGCACGGTTCAGACATAGTTCACTTCCGGAAGGGAAGAGCGAGCGGCAGGAGGTCTGAACGGAAAGATGCACATGGCTAGTCTCCAAGTTACCAGGTCCCAGTAGTTCAGGCTGAACACGACTTACACTCCTCACACATCCCTTCACCACGGTGTGAGAGCAGCACCCACACCCAGACTATCCCTATCAGGCACCAGCAGTGTATCTTGGCACAAAATGATAAAGTGATTTTGGCTTAGTCATGTACGTGGGACCACAGCAGCCATGGTACCAGTGCAGTGACTGTTGAGCTGACGTTTTATATACAGGCTATAGGCATGGCAAACTTAGATTACTGCCTGCCATGGCATGTGCTCTGAGTGCCAATGCCAAACTGGTAAAGTAACGCGAACACTCAGAACTTAAAATTTTCCAATCAACCTAGTTGGTGCTAGGCAAATGGAACGCCACATCTTTGATATTTTCTAGAATGGTAATTTTAAGAAAAAGGTATCTGACTACATGCTCTGACTCACCCCCACAAATAAAAACAAAGTTAAAAAAGAAAATAACCCCAACACCAAGTATAGTAATGCAAAGAACCATTAAGAATCTTTCATTAAACTGAAGTTCACACAAACACACAATCACAAATTTCAGTAGTTTAGGCTGCAAGGTTGAACACTATGCAAATATATACAAAAATAGTAACTCTAGAGTCAAGAATACGGGCTTTCCCCAACGCTAAATCCATACTCTACCGCAGCCTGGGCGTCCGTCCCTCCAGTTCCTAAATCGACTTTATACAGTTTCAAGGTTGTGTCAAGTTGATCCCTATTAACCCCGTATGTATAGATGTAGCTGAATTAAAGGACACTAAAATTCATTCTTAGCATACACACAAAAATGTCTGCTCAGAGTCCATTTAAAATATTTTTAAAGTTTAAATGATTTTTTTGGTTTAATTTCTATTTCTGCATAGCCACAGAAGTTTCTACTAATAAAAAGACTAGTGTTTTATATGATTCTTTCTTTTTTAAAGTTTTAAACTTCTATCGACATTGGTTCATGGAGTCCCATTTTCTCCTGTCTTTATCACAAACTTTGTTTTTAAAGGATCCATTCATGCAGAGAAAACAGCACTGAGCACCAGTCTTTCACGGTTAGGCTCAACTCTACGGAACCTGTGAGTAGTGCAGGCCACTGAATTCCCTGAGCAATGTGCATACAGGACAAGGAACAGAGGCAAGCTGCACGAACATTCTCGCAGTCAACCTGGGAATGGTCAGAACTGGATGTCAAACACAATTTTGTCTTCATAGAGGGCGATCACCAGCATGATGGCAAATCCAAACAACAGTCCTAAATTCTGAAGGATGAACTGCCCCACCGGGCAGAAGCCATGCTCTTCGTTGTCGCCGTCACCGTGCAGCATTTCTGGGAGCTGAAAGACAGGTGTTAGCAAGGCATTTAAAACACAGACAGAAGCTTCATATCTACTTCTAGTAAGGCGGTTCTTGTTACATTGTTTCTCTTCCCGCCTGTAAGTTTTTATTGTTATAAAAACAATAAACAAGCCAGGCAGTGGTGGCGCACGCCTTTAATCCCAGCACTCAGGAGGTAGAGAGAGGCAGGCGGATCTCCGTGAGTTCGAGGCCAGCCTGGGCTACAGAGCGAGATCCAGGACAGGCGCAAAGCTACACAGGGAAACCCTGTCTCAAAAAACCAAAAAAAAAAAAAAAAAAAAAAAACCCAAACAAACAAAAACAATAAACAATACATAAACAACACACAGAACATCTCACAGGAATGTACTCTGGATTCCTGTATGTGGGACTAGAATAATGCTGGGTCTCTGCCACTCAAATTTTATTCTGAACGCCAACACAACCGCCATAAGCACAGTAAAGAGCCAACCAGCATCTACTGGGACACAGCACTTATGCATATTCACAGGTGAGGCTGGAGGTGGAGCTCTGGGGGTACAGCCTGCCTGGCATTCTTAAGGACCCTTGTTTGGGATGAACGTAAGTCTCACACACACACACATACACACACACACACACACACACACACACACACCCTTGTTTGGGATGAACATAAGTCAGTCAGTCTCTCTCTCTCTCTCTCTCTCAATTAAAAACTATTTCTATAGTAGTCAGTAAACAGCACTGCCCAAAGTCCCCTAAGCAGACATTTCCATGAGGCTCCTTTAGGAACCTCAAGCAGAGACTCTACATAACGCCAATACCTGCCTGACTGGCTTCCAATGGCTTTAGGTAAGTAATCTTCCCTACAGTCAGGGCAGCCTTTCTAAAATCAAAATGTGGTCACGTTATTCTACTGCTGTAGCCTCCTCAGGGTTTTTTAAATTCACAAGTGGCATATGTACATTATCATTTTAAAATGTTTAAATTAAAATGTACTTCATTTACTTATTGTGAGTGAGAGTAAGTGTGTGTGTGTGTGTGTGTGTGTGTGTGTGTGTGTGTGTGTGTAAGAGAGAGATATACAGTGCACTGTGGAGTCAGAGGGCAACTTGCAGTAAGTGTGGTTCTCTGCATCTACCCTGAGAACTCGGGGTGTTCCCGAGAGTTCTACCAGGGAGCTCGGGTCACCAGGTTTGGTGGCAAGTGCCTTTACCTGCCCAGTTCTCAATGGCCCTGGATATTATCTTTAAGTAATTTTTTCTGCTAATTAGAAAAAGTGTCATTTTTGTGTTAATAATATGCTAGAAAATACATGCAGGGGGCTTGTTGCCGTCTGTCAACGTCAGAGGGTCGGAGCCGTCTGCGTCCTTGCAGAGAACTGACCGTCTGTTCTTGTCTGTGTGCTTACTGTAGATGACCATCACCACCGATTATTTCCTCGGCGCACACCCCCCCGAGGAGAATCAGTGGTCGGAAGAGTTCTGTTATCCCCTGACTGAGGGCTTCATGAACCTGATCCTCTTGCTGCCAATAAACTCCTGCAACCCTTCCACAGTGAGCCCAGCTTTCCTGTTAGTAAGACACACAATGACGCCCCTCTCAGGCAGCGTCTCTGTAGTTCCAAATACAGTGCATGACTCTGAACCAAGCTGGGGAGAAGCAGGGAGGAGTTTGGGAGAGGTTCAAAATATACTGTATAAAATTATTAAAGAATAAACAAAAACATTATTAAAAAACCCACAAATTCTTACTGTAATTTTTTTTCTGATCTCTAGCTTCCTAGTGCAAGGATCAGAGCATCTTCATTCACAGTGGCTGTTTCCAGTGGCAGATGACAACTAATAGTGACAATAATGCCCGTCCCCTGGAGCTGTCTCCGTGTGGGCGACGCAGCAGCTTGAGAAATGAAGTCAAATGCTCAGTGTGCTACCCACAGCGGAAGACACCAGTGCCAAGGGGAGGAAGCACAGTGGGGACTCACGGGCTCTACCCGAGGAGCAGGCTCACAGTGCGCACAGGCCGCCTGAGACGTGAAAAGCCAGGCACAGAGGGGCCGCAAGAAGCAGGGGCTCCTCCCCTCGGAGATTCTCAATGGCACAGAAAGAGGCGTCGGGAAGGGTGAAGCGAGCACAGAGCTGGGAGGTTACACAACTCTGCAGGCAAAACCCTGCAGGTCAGTGTAAGGACTGAGGGGCACTCTTCTTAGATGGGACTGGAAGTTTTGAGACTGTGTGAGGAACCTGCCAGGAAGGAAGGTCAAAGAGTGTCTAGTTACAAGGTAAAATGAAACCTCCAGAACCCGACAACCCCAGAGAAGAACTGTCAACGGATCTGGAATAATGGAGTAAGTGAACATGAAACCACTGCTGCCCTAATTCAGGCTGAAGTCAGACGCAAAGAGCGGCATGTGCACAGGACCCTTCCTTCTTCTTGGCCACCAAGAACCTCAAAAGAGTCTGTAAACAGTGACAAGATGTCCCACCCAACATCACAAGGTCTCCAGAGAGAATTCTTGTATCTCTAAATACTGCTATTACTTGAGTTGTGACATTAGCTGGTTAGAAATTTTCAGCATCTCCAAGAAATTTTTGTAAGGTAGCCTTTCCCTGATTATTACTTACGTTGTCACAGTCTTTAAAACTGGCCAGAGTCTTTAAAAAAACAGTGAAGTTTCCAACCACTTCCAAAGATGTCTTCCATTTCTGGAAGCTGCATTCTATTTGCAAGTTCAGTATAACAGAAAAAGATATTGAAAGCATCTTACCATATCCACCAAGGCCACATAGAGGAACATGCCTGCTGTGATTGCGAAGATCCAGAGTGTGATGTTGTTGGCATACTGACCCACAGCTGTGCCGATGAGCATTCCTATATAAGCCATCATGGCTGAGAGCAGGTTGTACACAATCGCTTGCTTTACAGTCATGCCTGCTTTCAGAAGAACTGCAAAATCACCTGCAATTCAGACATCATGCGAGAGTTTAAAACCACAGGATTTGAAAGTACAATTCTGAGCAGAGAAAACTATTAATAAGAAAATTAAGAATGCATTATAAACATACATCATTAACAACACAGCAGCACAAAAGTTGTAGAGGTGACAGAATTATTCCACAATCCTGTGTGTGGTACAGTTCCGCAAGTCTGTATGTATGTGATGAGCCAACCAACTGTATATAAAAAGCCAGTTAAAAAGCCAGGTGTGGGGGTGCACGGCTGTAACCTCAGCACTAGGGAGGCAGAGACAAGTGGATCTCTGAGTTTGAGGCCAACTGGTCATGGAGGTAGTTCCAGGTCAGCCAGGGATACCCAGAAAACCCTATCTTAAGAAAGAAAGGAGAGAGAGAGAGAGAAATACAGACAGACAGACACACATACACACACAGAGGCAGGGGGAGAGAGAAGAAAATGTCCAACAGCCGGATCTCACGGAGGCATTTTCTCTGTTGGGGTTCCCTCTTCTCAGATGACCAGAGCTTGTGTCAAGCTGACAGAAAATTAACTGGTACAGCGGTTTCCTGCTCATCCTGCAGAGCCCTGCACTGGCTGGCTCCCTCTCCTTCCCTGGGGTATGGTTTAGTTCTGTCCCGTCTTCTGTATGTTCCTGTGTGGAAAGAGCTACCCCACTTCTTTCTCCACCAGTTTCTCCTGTTTTTGCTGTGATTCACCCTGAGCCAACTGTGCCACAACAAAAGGGCAGCTTTCAGCAGGCATTAGAGGAGGAGCTTCTGATGTGCCCTTCAGGTCGGCTAGGAAGCACATCGCTTCCTTTACAGTTTGGAAATGTGGCTCAGGAAGCAGCGTGATTCAATACTTAGTGAACTTAATGAACACAGGCAGAAGGACAGACTGCACTAACACCATCTTCCCTGCTACCACAGAGCGGCATGATCTACTTGACTCTTGAGTGACTAGGAGGGTGAATTAACTAGTCAAGATCCAGAGGGTGTGTGTTTGTTGAGACAGGATCTCAGGCAGCTCAAGCTGACCCTGAACTCTGAATCCTTCAGAAGGAATTGTTTTTACTTAATTCCTACAAAAATAAGACATAGCTGCTCTGTGCCTCGAGAGGATCATATCCACCCAGTGGTGTGTACAACTGTCATTTCTTAAAGCATGCACACTTGAGTTGTCTCAATCTCTTGGGGTCTCTCTCTCTTTCTCTCTCTTTCTTAACTTAGCCTGTACTTAGTTTATATTAAACTGTTTCTTTATATGAACTCCAGCTTTGCTTCATTAAAAAGTAAGTTACAAAAAAACTTGCTCTTCTTTTCTCTGATGCAGAGGTCTACAGATCTTTGTCAACACACATACCATGTAATCACAACTACTAACAAACTCTAGAACTGTTCTATTAGTTCCTGAGTTCCCCTGAGCCCCACACCACTAACACAGCAAACAACTTGCTTTGTGTTGTTATATTTCTGTCTTTTCCATAATATCATATGAACGGAGTCAAACAACACGCATTTTGGGGGTCTGGATTTTTATCACTTGCCATAATACACCACTCTACGTATCAGGAAATTACTTTTATTGTTCAGCAATATTCATCTCATAGACAAATGATGCTTTATTTACCACCTGAAAGGCATTTGGGTTACTTATCATTTGGGGCAATTATGAACTCACTGTACACAGTAAACAGGCTTTTGCATCAACTCAACTTTTCACTTCTTTTGTGTAAGCCATCCCCACCAAATATAAGACTACAGTTGTTCACATCCTTGACAGCATATAACAAACCCAGGAACTGAAATTCCACATTATCTACTGTTTTCTTTAGTAAATATCTGTTCAAATCTTTGATTTTTTTTGGGGGGGAGGGGTAGGGTGGGGTTGGAAGAGGTTCCCTGTCACTAAGTGGACAAGTCTTTAATATTGTGTTCCTAAAGGCCTTTTATATATAATACATGTCTTCCAAATTTTCAGTCTGTGGCTTTTTTCTCACTCTCTAAACAATGTCTGTTTTATTTTCTTAATGGGTTATTTATTTAATAATGTGCCTCACCCAGACACAGAGTTTACTAACCCAGACACAGAGACACTGTGTGGACTAACAGCTTATTCTGAGTTAATTTTGTTCATGGTGTGAGGTGTGAATCACAACACTTCTGACAGCTGCTGGTTTTGGCAAGTAAACATCCTATACTGAAGCACATTTGCTGAAAATAAACTTCAATATATATGAAGACACTAAGCTACGTGATTTACACATCTGTCCTTTTCTCAATACCACTGTTTTGGGCATGTGACTAAACCAAGTTTCAAATCAATTTGCTGTCATTTTTCAAAAATTTCTAGATGTCAAATTGTTTCCTTTTCATATAAATGTTTTAAGAAGCTCATTAATCTCTGTCAATGAAGCTGCTGTTGTTCTGGGTGCTGAGGATCAAGACAAAGACAGAGAAGAACAGATTTAAGCTCACTACTTCATGCTTTTGATGCAAGTGGGACCATCTTATAGACTCTGTATAAAGTGAAATATCTCACTTAAATCTATTTGTTCTTGCTAGGTGGTGGTGGCTCATGCCTTTAATCCCAGCACTTGGGAGGTAGAAGCAGGCAAATCTCTGTGAGTTCCTGGCCAGCCTAGTCTACAGAGCAAGTTCCAGGACAGCCAAGGTTACACAGAGAAATCCCTATCGAAAAAAAACCTAAAAACAAAACAAAAAAAATAAAAACAACGCTTTGCTCTAGTTTTATTTCGGGCTGTAAATAGTCTGAGGTTTTGCATATTTACCCAGCTTCCTGTGCAGTAAGAGCCTGTGAAAGTCTTATAACTAAGTCAAAGGATTCCCTACAAGTTGAGATTAGACGGAGCAGGCCTGTCCTCATGAGGTAAATCAGCACTCTTTTTTCCTGCTGATGAGGGTATTAAACAGATGATCTGTGTCTGCCAAAGCTGCTAATGAATATGATCTAGTACTGTGGACAATAATTACTGGGGTGTTTTAAGAGTTTACTTTGATGTTCTTTATTACTGTATATCTAAAATTTCAATGGGCTAGAGATAGCTCTGTAGTCAAGAACACTGAGTGTTCTTCCAGGGTACCTGGGTTTGATTCCCAGAACACACATGATTGTTCACAACCATCTGTAACTCCAGAGTCAGAGGGTCCAATACACTCTTCTGACCTCCTTGGGCATCAGACATGTGGATGGTGCACAGAAATAGATGCAGGTAAAACATCTACACATAAAAAATGAACAGATAAAAACTAAAAGAAAACTCTATGTACATCTATCTGGTGAATGTCCAACTTTCCTTAGACAACTACGCATATTATAGAGAATTTATTTTGAATTAAATTTAATCACTGATAAACTTGAGGGGAATGAGAAAACACGACAGCACTACACCTTACCTGAGTTGAATCCTAAAATTATGATTCAGTTATCAAAATGTAGCAGAATATTTAACTATGCAAAGATGGTTGCATTTGTTTAACTATGTAAAGAAGTGTTGCATTTGTTTACATTGTGGAATATTTGTTTAACTATGTAAAGATGTGTTGCTGTTTTACCTTGCCTGCCTAAGGCACCTAATTGATCTAATAAAAAGCTGAGTGGCCAATAGTGAGGGAGGAGGTATAGGTGGGACTTCCGGTCAGGGAGAGTAAGTAGGAATTTAGACTCAAAAAAGAAAGAAAAGCAGACGCCAGGGAGACACCAGGGGAGAACCAGCCAGACACAGAGGAAGGAAGAAAGCAGGACATACAGAATGAAAGAAAGGTAAAAAGCCCTGAGGCAAAATGTAGATGAATAGAAACAGGTTACATTAAGTTAAAAGAACCAGTGGGATAAGCCTAAGCTAAGGCCGAGCATTCATAATTAATAATAAGTCTTGTGTCTTTATTTGGAAGCTGGTTGGCAGTCCAAAGAAAATTCTAACTATATCAAAATGTGATTTTCTTGATGCCAAAACGCACGGCTCAGAATCAGTAGGGGAGTTTGGGCCAGGCATAGTGGTACATGCCTCTAATCCCAACGCTTGGGAGGTGAGGCAGGATGGGCACAAGTTTGAGACTAGCCTAGTCTACACAGCAAGTTCCAGGCCTGACAGGGAACTATGGTGAAATCCTGTCTCACCAAAACAAAACAAATTCCAAATCTTTGTTTTTAGAATATATAACAACAATTATAAAATAAACATAAGACAATGATTATCCACAAGACAGAGAAACTGAAGGGAACAGGAAAATAAGAACCTGCACAAAATATTTTGGATATTGGAATTATAGTACACACTATGAGCAAGAAAACATTAAAAAAATAGGGAAAAAACGTATTTTGAGGGCTCTACTTTATTAAAATCATGTAAGAATAATAACACACACACAGACACACACAGACACACACACGAAGCTGTCCAAACACCTAACTTTATAGCTGAAAAAAGAAAGGATTAGAAGCTAATGATTATTTCAGAGCCCATCAGTGACAGTCAGGACCACTTTCCAGTTTCTCTAATAACCATCCACGCACCCAAGTCTAAAGTCTAATTCTGGTTACTGTTTGAACAACAATGTGATCTCTCCATCATCTGTGAAGAAATCATTGTCTTAGGTTCCTGCAGTTCAATTTTCAATTATGTATTAGCAAACTTTACCCTGCATCTTCAAGAAAATATAATGTGCTCGGTGGCGGTGGCACACGCCTTTAATCCCAGCACTCAGGAGGCAGAGGCAGGCAGATCTTTGTGAGTTGTGAGTTACAAGACAGGCTCCAAAGCTACACAGAGAAACCCTGTTTTGAAAAACCAAAAACAAACAAACAAAAGAAAATATAATGTATATGATAAATGAAATAAAATAAAATAAAAAGGAGCTAATACCATAATCAGGCATTTGAAAAACACTTTTAGGATCATCAACCTAGCTTCTTTGATGAAGCAGGTACTTTCAGTCTTATACTGGGATGTACTTGGCCGTCAATGGCACTCCACACTTGCCAATAGATTTTCTGTCTCAACATTTCTACTTTAATGCACTTTACAGTGAAGAAGGCCTAGATGTGATGAAAGCTGGAAGGAATGTGAGGCTCATACCTAATTCATGTGGCAGCTCATGACAGAAGACGGCTATTGAAGTACTGATTCCTCCCGTCAATCCAGCACTAAAAGCTGCCCCTGGAAAGGATCATGAACACAGCAAACAGTAAGTGAGGTTCAGGGCTCCTGGTTCTCCCACTCTTGTTTGTGAGATGTTCCTTCTACCTAAATTAATTTCATACTCTATGTTATTCACCCACATTACACATCACAGCTTTTGAACATACACTGGTATATAAGATCTCATTCCACTAGCAGAAGTCTGTATTCTTTATTATCATCAGCTACTATGGGTATAAATACTATGGTTATAAAAAAATACAGTTTCTGCTTTCTGAAAGAAACCAAAGCCTATTTCTGATTAATAAAATTTAGATCCCAAAAAGAACTGTGTCCTGGTCACAGTTAATGTTTTAAATCAGTCACTAGTTTACATTACAGCAACAGCACACACAGTTCATACACATTCTAGAGTATGTGAATTTGCTATGGTGGGTTTTTAATATGAAACTTTTCTTCACTTTTCCAAAGCTGTGAAAACTTTATTAAACCCAAGGCTGACATTACACTAGTCTCTTGTGGGTGTGTCTGTGCACATGAAATGCGATGTGAAAGAGGCAGTGAGGTCACTGCACTTTAAAGAGAAAGCAAGTTATTTAAGAACTATACTACAGACACTGGTTTAGCGCCAGAAAAACAAAAACTACTAAAATTTCATCTTTTACTTCCAAATACCATATTCTTTGGAGAAAAACAAAAGGCCATAATGTATAGCAAGACATTTAAAAATTCTAGGTAAAATTTAACCTTATGGATTGTAGTTCCTAAGGTTAGGAGGAACTTAGTAGAAAAAGGAAAGCCTGCTCCAAGAATAAACTATGATGCAGGCTTCCCAGCGCTCACCAATGGCGAGCCCGTCACTGAAGTTGTGGATGCCGTCCCCCATGATCACCATCCAGGCGATGTTGGCGATTCCCGTTTCTTTCAGATCTGAGCCCGAGTGGCAGGGGCCGTGGGAGTGGTGGGAGTGCTTGTGGTGCCTCTGGTGGCTGTGCTTCCTCAGCACGGCCTTCGCCTCGTCGTGGTGGTTGTGGGAAGTTCCATGGATCTCGTGCTCATGGATGGTGTGTAACCCGTCACTGTGAGAATGGTCCATGATTTTCTCCTCCTCCACACTCAGGTAATTTTTAGGAGGGGATTCTTGTTGGCCTTCTAAATCCGTCAGTTCAGTCTCATTCAGTCGATCTTCAGAAACGACCGAGTCATCAGTCCCTACATTAAGAGAAAGGTAACGCGGATCTAGCAGATGCATTCACATGTGCTAATTTCAACCTGGGCAGGACAGCAGGGCAAAGGGCACCGCTTAAGTGAATGCATTCAGTCTCCAGTGACTATGTTTCCCTAACGTATTTTAGAAGTCATTCCACTAGACATTTTCTAAACTCTATCAGCTGAAATTTCAATAACTTGCCCAAGTCAGTTAGCTGATGGCAAAGTTCTCTACACATGTTTCTACCAATGATAATGCTACTTAGAGATCTTTGTTGAAATGTGCTGATGACATTTGATACATCATTTTAAAAAAAAATTACTTTCCAGCACTATTTTTTTAATGACAAAGATCTGAATAACTGTCTTTCGGGAGAGTTCCACAGCTAGGGAAGGCTGCCATCCATGCTGATAATCACTGACACACCGAGGGAAAGAGAAATACAAATGTAAACTGAAACACTGGGTTAAGAAACTCTTTACTTTTTCTCTGAAAACTGTCTGAGCTTCTTCGTTCTGTTAGATCCCGAACTTGTCGATTTTCAATACAAGGGTAAGCCATTCTCCTCTAACTACAGAGGCAACTTTTCATTTTTCTTCTATACCCAACTGCATATAAAGGAAACTGTATACTGTCAAGAAACAGTACCCCTCGAGGGTACGGTAATCCATACCTGCAAACCCAGTACCAGGAAGGCCGAGGCAGGGGGATGGCACTATCTAGCTAACACTATCATAGAAGACTGTCTCATTTTGGGGGTTGTTCTGGTTGTGACAAAGAATGGCTTAGCATTTTACTTCTTCTTTTTGATAATACTGAAACAGAGTAGCCTTGCTAAGTAGCCTAGGCTGGCCTTAAACTGAAGATCTTCCTGCCCCAGCCTCCCTGATGCTGAGATTATGGGTGAGTGTCATCATACTGACTTTTTTTTGTTTCACTCCTGTACTTTTAAATTACGAAGTGGTAAGTTTTCCTTGCTTCTAATATATCTAGGCCACAGCATGAGCAGCACTGGAATTAATTAAAGTAAAAATGAATAAAATTACAAGATACACTCACATTTAAGGAAGAACACATTAGGAAAACCACAAAGAAAAGAAATTTCAAACACACTGTATGGAAACAATTATTCAATTTTCCTATTTTAAGTTTCTCATTGGAATTGTTGGCTACCAGCAAGCGGCTTGAGTTGGAGCCAGTCAGCATCCGGTGTGCTGTTTATCTTATGATCTGAAAGCTTCCTTCCGATAGCCGATTCTTCTGTGCTCTGCTTCATAAACCATTTCTGTTTGCCCTGTGGGAGGGAAAACAACTGGTATTAGTGTAAAATCTACAGCAATAACTAGTAACAATATACCCTTATTAACACCCATTTGCGGGCAACTGGTGTTAACATTATACATGGTTTTTTTTTAACTGACCACTACATTTTTATTTAATGTCCAGTCTGTGTGTTTACATGCATGCCATAATATGTGTGGAGGTCAGAGGATAAATTGGGGGACTCTCTCCTTCTACCATATGGGTGTTGGGTATAAAACTCAGGTCATCAGGCTTAGCCACAGGCTACTTTACCCACTGACTCATCTCACTGGCTCAACTCATCTCCTTTGAGAACAGACTGCAGAGCATTAAACTATTATACAACCCAATATTACACATCACAATTCCACGTGAGATACTGTGTGTGGTACCTCTGTAGTACTACCAAGTAGCAGAAACAGTTTCCTAATTTTCATGCTTATTTTCTCACTACAACGATGTGGCGCAATGGAAAGTCAAGCCTAAGGCAGATCCCTCAATCTGCAGCCTGTTTCTGATGTGCAAGCCTAAGTTTATTAACACAGAGCACACAACAACTGACCTGCAAAACGGAAGCAACCATGAGGATTTAGTGGGGTGACACATGACAACCACGGATTCTGAACAGCTTGGAAATAAAAACAAGCCTTCTTTCTTGTGACGCTCTGAGCAGACACTGAATATAATTTCATCCTCAACTACTTAACGTACAAACTGCTGCACCTCAGATTAGGCTTGAATTCTTCTCTCTTGACTTAGCAGTGTAGCTTTTTACTGCGTACTAACCACCAGTTGTCACTAACCACCAGTAAGGACAACTGACTAGGCTTCCTGCTTTCCTCCAATGTTAGTTTTAAAAGCACTGACTCTAGAACACAGAAAATGGCCTAGGCCTCTCTGGAAGTGCTTACTGCCTGGCACCTTCAGGATGGTTTCTGAGTCAGGTGTGTGATCACTCTAACTGCTGTGTGCATGCTCGGACAGCTAGCTGTGCCCGACTTGGTCTCCAGTTACAGGCACTACCCATTTCCTCTTTTGGTGTGAGTAGTGTGGTGTGCTTCTACGGACGGAGGACTGCCCCAGTGCCTAGACTTTTGGCTGGCCTTGACCAACAGAATGCAGTGCATCTGTAATACAGTTTTCACTGTAGTCAAGGGCTTTTTTTCTTCTTTTGTGTATGTGGACATGCATGTGTGGGTGTGTTCATGTGGATGAACATGTGGGTGCCTATCTGTAGAGGCCAGAAGTCCATCTCAGGTACTGCTCCTCAGGAGTCATCCACCTAACATTTTTCTCCCTGCTCCCTCTTTTTTTTTTGGTATTTGGTCTCTCATTGGCCTGGAACTTGCCTGTTAGGCTAGCCTGGTTGGCCAGTGAGCCAGCTTTCCCTGCTGGGATTACAGGTGTGCACCACCATGCCCAGATGTCGTGTGGGTGTGAGGCCTGCACTCGGGTTCTGCATGCATGGCAAACACTTCACTGGCTGTGGTGTCTTCCTGGCACTTTGCTCTGTTTTATTTATGTATAAACATCCTTTCCTTTTAAAATACACAGTAATCGCCAGGCGGCGGTGGTGGCGCATGCCTTTAATCCCAGCACTCCGAAGGCAGAGGCAGGCGGATCTTTGTGAGTTCGAGGCTAGCCTGGTCTACAGCGTTAGTTCCAGGACAACCAGAGCTACACAGAGAAATCCTGTCTTGAAAAAGCAAAACAAACAAACAAAATCCATAGTTAATTATACCTATTGATGGAGCTCAGTTTGGTGTTTTGAAACATGCACCCAGTATGTACTGACCAAAGCAGGGTAATTAATTAGTATTTCTCCCCTCTTTATCATTTATTGATGATTGAAAGCCTTTGTGATCCTCTCTTCAGGATCTTCATGAACTATAGACTACAGTATTCTGAGCTACAGCGTGTAGGATTTGTCTTTCTCAGTTTGGCATATTTTACTTACCATAACCTCTAGTCCCATGCATCTTGATGATAAGATTTTACTTTTCGTTGGTTGCAAATACTCTTTTCTGCATCTATACTGGCTTCTCCATTCATAAGGGCTGATCCCTTATTTTAGGAACTGAGTGATGCAGCAAGAAATACGGCTGTGCAGGTACTGTTTAGAAGCTGACTTCATTTCCTTTAGGCATACTCAGAAGTGGGACAGCTGGTTTATATGGCAGATCTGTTTTTTAGTTTGTGAAAGAACCTTATCCCCTCTCCATAGTAATTAGCAGTTTATGCTGCCACCAACACTGTGAGTCACACTGGTCCACACTGTTAGCAGAAGACCACTGTACTGACCCTAGCCATCTTGACCGGGTGAGATGGGAACGCATTACAGTTACTTTGTTCTTCTTGGAGTAGCTGGAGCTTGAGCCCAGGGACTCACACACACTGTGCATACAGTCCACAATAAACTACCCTCCTCCTCAAAGGCTTAGGAAGTTGTTTGCTGTTTCATGTATTTTTCTGCAATTTATATTTCTTGAGAATTCTATTCATATCATTTGCCAATTCTAACATTTAAAAATTATTCATTAAATGATAAATTAAAAAAATAAAAGCTGTATATCCATAGGCTGCTATGTTTTTTTTTGTTTGTTTGTTTGTTTTTTTGGTTTTTCAAGACAGGGTTTCTCTGTGTAGCTTTGTGCCTTTCCTGGATCTCGCTCTGTAGACAAGGCTGGGCCTCGAACTCACAAAGATCCGCCTGCCTCTGCCTCCCGAGTGTTGGGATTAAAGGCGTGCATTGTATTTTAATCCAGGGATACACTGCATGTCTAAAGCAGGTTAAGCTTATTATCATCTCAAGCACTTACCATCTCTTTGTAGAAAGAATATCCCTTGTAGTGTTTTAAACTTGTAGCTTTTTATTAATGTTGCTTATTGTCAACCTACTGTGCGCAACTACTCACTAAAGCTGTCATTCTTGTCTGACTGTAAGTTAGTAGTCACTGGTCAATACATCCCCATCCCTGACCTCTGCTATTCTCAGCCTCTGGTGACCACATTCTACTCTCAGCTCCTAGGAGACAACTTAAGAGTCCTCATATGGAAGACCACACAGTGCCCACCCTTCTATGCCCAACTTCACTTCACTTGAACAATCTCTAGTTCTATCTACCTTGTTGCAAGTAGTAGTCTACATTCTTTTCATGTAGGAATAGTATCCCATGGTGCCATATGCTACAATTTCGTTTTCCATTGACATGGAATGCATAGACTATTTCCATTTCCTGGCTATTGTGCTACACCAACACTGGCTTGCAGAAGTTTCCGTGGCATACTAACTTCGCTTCCTTTGGATATGTATCTAATAGTGGGATTGTGGTGAGTTTAATTTTAATTTTCTGAGGAACCTACAGACAGCTCTCATAATGGCTGCGGTATTTTTACGTCTTCCTATGGTATGCAGATTCCCTTTCTCCACGTCCTCACCAGCACTTGTTATTTTTAAATTCCTTCCTCCCCTCCCTCACCTTCCTTCTCTTTTTATTTATTTTTTTGGTAACTAGTTACTACTGGAGAGATTTCTTATTGTGGGGTTTTTGTTTGTTTTTACACTGCTGGGGAAGCACCTCAGGAGCAAGCCAGGTGTGTTCCTCTAAGCTATACCCCTGACTTTCACTGTGATTTCCAGTTGTATCTGTTGATTAGTAATGTTGACTGTGTCCAACATACATGCCTATCTGGTTTAAGTGTCTCTAAGTGCTTTTCAGTTCCTTATTCAGGACATCAGTCCCATTAGATGATCATTTTCAGATTTTCTCCTGTTCTGTAGACTGTTTCCTGTGCTGTGTGGGAGGCTTTTACATTTACTGTAACACCACTAATCAATTTTTGCATTTATTTCTTGTATTTCGAGTATCATACTTTAAAAAAAAAAATCACAGTTTAGAGCAATAACTTGAAATGTTTCCCTTGTTTTCTCCGAACAGTTTTAGGCTCTCAGGTCTCTGATTTCTGTAGGAGGTGTGAGATGAGTGTCTAGCTTCAACCTTGTGCTTGGGGAGTTCCAGCTCTGTTACTACAGGCTTGGTCACGTGACTGCAGCCTCTCCTGAAGTCCTAACTGGGAGCCCTCCGCCTTCTGACTTTGTTCTGCTGTTTCCAACCGCTTGGGCTCTGGGGGTCTCTGCTCCCACATGAATTTAGAAATGTTTTCTCTCGTTCTATGAAGACTGCCATTAACCACTTTGCTCCTTCAATGAGCACTGCATCGACTCTGCAGCTTGGACTGTTTTAAGAACATTTTAACAATATTAACTCTGAAGGGAGGTCTTCCCTGTTTACCCCCTTCAACCTGTAGCTCCTTTCTCAGGAGGCTCATGTCATATTTTTGTCAGCTGAAGCCTGAAACTTTCCTGAATGCAGCATTTATTGGTTCTGCATTTCTTTTGGTAGAATTTTTAGGTTTTCCTGTGAATAGAATCATATCTTCTGCAAACAGGAATGATGTGAATTCCTCTATCCTTCATGTGGGCCTTCTGTTATTACTTTCTCTTCTCTGACCACCAAAACTAAGATTTCTAGTATCACATTGTTGTTCTGAATCAGAAAGGACACACATTCACAGCTTTCCCAAAAAAACAAACTCTTTAGTTTTGTTTAATCATGAAAGAATACTGATTTTCCCTCAATTCCTTTCCTGCATCTACTGAGACGATCACATGGTCTTTATGTGATGGCGTGTTAAACACCTGCGGATGTTTCATCTGACCCTTATCAGGTCTCACCGACTCTCTTATCTGATGTCACTTAAACACTTCCCATCATCCCTCCTACTTGCCATTCTCCGCGCTGTGACCCTGGTTTTCTAAATCACCCCGCAGTGTTTTGTTCCATCAACAACTTGGTTTCCTCCAACCAGCCCTGCCCTGGCATTCTCGTCAGCATTTTACTGCCCCTCGTCTGCTGGAATCATTACTGTACCTTTGAAACGTAATATAGAATTAGATCCATTTCATTAATACATAATAGATCCATTTCATTTTTCTCTTAAGGTCATCCTTCCCAGCTTCTTTTACCATAACAATACCAAATTCCACAGATATTTTTCTGAGATTCTCATCTTAGTCCTCCTCTGAAGACAAGCAATAAAAACTAAAGTACATGATCTGAACTGTGATATGAAAATAAAGATAAGAAACAACATGTACTTGTTGAGATGGTAACTGAAGATCATGAAGATCAAAGACAGTCACACAACTCATGTCTGTGTGATCTAGAGTCACTCCCATGACCTCGGATCGGAGATCTCTTCCAAGTCTATTTTGTCTCAGAGGAATACATACAAAAATGTGTGTGTGTGTGTGTGTGTGTGTGTGTGTGTGTGTGTGTGTGCATATGCACACACACAAACAAACAAAATTATAAATATCCAGAGTACTGGAAAGAAAAGATTATATTTGGAATTAACAGGATAGAAGAAATTTGTAACTCTTGTCCATTTGTGGCAAGTTTTACTTAAATATAATATATTGGGGCTATCTATCTATGTGTCATTACCTCAAACGTATCACTCACATGTATTGTGATATACTGTTAGGCTAATGTGAACCAGGGTGAACAGGCTTAAACCACAGCGAATGGTAGTAGCTTTAAAGCAACTTTCTGACAGACACTTTCAGATGTGTGACATAAGACACAGACAGCTGAAGGACAATCAAGGTTGTGGAGCATCTTCTCCCAAGGGGGGTTTCAGTATTAAAAAGAATTACAGCTTCCATCATTTCTGTCTGCTGTCACCCAAGGGGGTCCTATTATCCTGACCCCTCCCTTCCCTCTGGTGTTTCTACTACTAGCCAAGTTTTTCTGAGAAGGTGCTGTACAAAAAACTTCATTGTCAGATAATACAATGAAAGTCACTTAAAAATGAAAGAGAAGATTGATGAGACCTGTTTCCATATACATTGTGATAATAAACTGATCAGCAGCTTTCCCTGCTCTACTTAAAGCACTAGGGATGGTGAAACCACGCTATCTCAGACACTGCTGTACCTTCATATAAATGTCAAAGTGAGTGTAATGACAAAGGACAAAGGTCAGAGGCAGGACAAAAGGGTAGAGAGGACATGCACACCAGCACCACACTAAGAAAACTGTGTTCAGAAGGATGCTCTTCATTTAGAACTGTACCTAATAAGACACGCATGGAAACACTTACTCTTTGCTGCTTGTAGTGCTTAAACATTCGAATGCAGTGTTCAATAATGAACAGTAAGTAAATGCCTCCTAGTGCAACAAGTCCTTTCAACACAGCATCATATTCTTCCAAAAACTTCTTAGATTCATGTCCGTGTGAATGACCATGTCCATGCGTATGCTGATGACTGTGGTCATGTCCACCCTGAGACTATTAGACGAGAGTGAAAAAAATAACTGAAATTACTTCAGATTTTGACCATAACATCTTACAGACATAGAAAGACCATCTTCTAAATTTTTAATTTTTAAACTTTTTACTGGTACATAAAACTCTCCAGATTACTGGGTTCCTTGACTATTTTGATTCCCTCAAATATTTGTCATTTCTTTATGGTGAAAAGAACATCTGGAGTCCTTTCACACACACACAATCTCCACACCTATCCTCACTGTATCCTTAGCTACAGTCACCTCTACTAAGCTACAGAACCCAGAGCTTCATCTTCCACACAACCCTAACTTAGGAACCATGACAACCAACCGCTCCCATCCCTCTTGCTGATCAACTTCCTCTAGTGTCAACTTTTAAGAGATCGAAGTGTCAGAGCCCACAGGTGACACATAAGCAGCTTTTAGATCTCAAAGTGCTTCACTGATATTGTAGCACATAAAGTTGTCTTCCAGCAAATTTCCTTGGCTTATTGCCTGGAAATTATTATATTTCATGATAAACAAATGCCTTCTAAGGGTTAGAAAAACACTAATGAATGAATGAAGCCAGAAGAAATAACAAAAAGTAATGAGTCCTTTGTAAACAGAAATTAATATCATCACTTAAACCACAAATATTTAGTAAAAGTAAAAGAAATCAGCAACTGAGTCCAAGTGTTCACCATTGTACCCTCCGGCTAGATGCACAATCAAGACAACAGACTGCACACACTTCTTCTAATGGTGTTCTTAATATACTACAAAGATCAGATGATCTAGCACTCCTGATCCCATTTAAAACCTAATGGTTCGATTTATTTAAAAATACTGCAATTAAAACTGTGAAAATGAGAAAAACAAGCTTCAATCCATAAGAACATACAATTCCACAAATAAAACCAGAACCCTCTCAACACTAGCATCTTTCTGTGTAACTTTTAGCAGAGTAAAAGGATTCCTTACATGGGGCAGCAGATGAAGAAGGGCATCCCCACTCATTGTCCCCACAGCCAGTGCGACAAGGAAGGTGAGGAGGAATTTGAAGCATCCTTGGTTGATGATGGGGACCAAAATCACGCCCAGCAAGGAAAGCAGGCTAATGACAGTGATGGAGATGATGCCACAGATCCACGCTGCGGGGAAATAGTCAGCATTAGTCCAACAGCACAGGAGAAACATTATAAAGAACATCCGGAGATAAGCGAGTCAAGGAGACACATCATCTTACCTAGACCACATATAAGAAACTTTATGATATCACTGTGCTTCAAAACAAAACAAAAACATGATATACAGACACCATGAACATTTAAAAACTCCACTCAGTTCATACATAGTACCCACCATGGTCGACACTAGAATAGTGACTTCAAATGACTAAGTCCACCAATATTTAAACAGTAATAAAATTTTCTCACTGTTTAAAAACATAGCATAAGTAATAAAGTTATTTAACAATATAATTATAAAACTTTCCTGTATCAAGTGATTTACCTACTGTACCACAATTGAAAGTTTTGCTAACAATATGTTTAAGAAACCTACTAAATCAGCTCCAAATGGAAGTATATTCATATGCATAACAAAACAGTATCATAAACTATAGCTTTATTGTTATATGCAATGAATCTCAGCTAGGTGTGGTGGCACATTCTTGTAATCTTAGCTACTCAAGAGGCTGAGGTAGGAGGACTGTAAGTTCAAATTTAGATTTGGCAATCTGGCAAGACCCTATAAAAGCCAAATAAAAAAGGGCCACACCATTGTCAGTGGCAGTGGCACTTGTTAGCACGCTCGAGGCCCTGTACTGCAAGAGCACGTAGATGAGTGTGGAAATGATGCTAAGACGGGCTTTAAATGCTCAACTTTGCCAAAATAACTGTTTTGTGTTGTCTGTAACGCATGGTAGTCAGCATTTCATGACGGGAGTCAGTCGTCACAGTCAAAACGGCAGTGAACCCTCATTAGGTAAATTAGCTAACAGAATTGATACAATAGGTCGTCCATCACTAATGGGAAACTGTGTGGCTTACTCTCTTAACAGACAACCACCATCAGCCAAGAATGGGAAACTAAGAAGACCAAAGACCCACACATATAAGTAATCCTACAGGGGATTTAGACTTAGACTCAAATTTCCAATCCTTGTGAACATTTTGAGACAACAAAGGAACAGAAACTTCATTGTTTTCCAAAAATCTTAGGTCAGGGAAACGTTGCAGGAACAACATGATTGCCAAAACCAAAGGATTAAAAGGAGACTCTTCCATCAATGTTACTACTTCCATCTAAATATACTACTCAAATGAAAAACCCTGTTTCAGGGAGAAAGCCCAAGGTCAAAAGTTGATTGAATAATGATAACAAAGTACCTCTGTTCACTGGTGATAACAATGAAATCTGTGAAAGAGCCCAAGAGTGTCAATGGCTCAAAGAAAGGGCCTCAATATTTACTCTGATTTTATGTGTATGAGTATTTTCTCTCCATGTGTTATGTATTCAGTGCTGGAGGAGGCCAGAAGAGGATGTCAGATCCCCCGAAACTGTTTATAGATGGTTGTAAACCACTACGTGGGTACTAGGAACTGAACCTAGGTCCTCTGCAAGAGCAGCAAGTGCTCTTAACCACTGAGCCATCTCTCCTACCCCAAAGGACCTCAATAAATTTTACACCCGAGGTTCTGAAGTTAGTAAACTAACAAAGTAGCTAAGCCAGCAAAGGTTTGTTAAAACCACCAAAGCTCTCCCTAGCTTTAATTATATTCACAGGATGGGGAAAGATTAAAGAGAAACTGTGCTTTTGACTAAATGGGAGAAAGCAATGTTAGTAACAAAAACATCATGGAGACAAAATGTCTTCTGCAGTTCTGCTGACTCCTTTCCAAATACACATTATCCTTCACTGGCAATGCTCCAGTCTAGAAGCAGCTTATCTCAAAACAGTGACTGGAATTTAAAGGAAGAAGCAGTGAACTAACTGGGAAAACCAATATTCTAAACTATTCCCTAAGCTAGTAAAATTATTGTAACTGTATATACATACTAATGTATATATGAAGGTCGATACTGTCAATATATTATAACCCAAACTACACAATATATACCAACTAAACAACCTTGATAATGGTAACTTCCTCATTATCAGAAATGTACATTAATCAGATTTACTTTGAACAACAACGAAACACCTCATGATTAATTATCTAAACTATCCAATAACAGTATTTTATTTCTATGCCACAGTGTCTAGGAAAATTCAAACATAAGGTAAAGATACTAAATTAAAGTCCATTGTTTGCAAAATATTTGTTGGGTAAACTTGTTATCCACGTATTTTTTTTCTCAGGTTACATTCTACACAATACATTCTATGTGTTCACTTTTGGAGTATGAAGACATTTGTAATAGAAGTAAATGTCTATATTTTAATCTACAGACAATGACATTTATTTGATGTACTATACATTTGAGATGATTAACCACTCACATAACATAATGTAAAAAAATTAATAAAATATCAGCACTGGAAGCATACTTAAAACATAAACATTACTTCTTGGAATTCCAAGACATAGTAAAACAACATTAATATTAATATTAATCAGCATATTTTAACAATCTGTTCATAGAGTTGAGGTAAAGT
>CABHPP010123856.1:28654-41270 GCA_902168425.1 Peromyscus attwateri
GCTTGTTAAGGCGCTGAGAGAAAATCTACTACTTAAACAATAAGCTACTCAAAAGGAACACTGTCTTAGGCAATGCATCTAAAACCTTCCAGCTAACTTCTGGCTAGTAGTATCTTGGATGAGAAAAAAAAGTCTAGGAAACATTCTATGAATTCACAAAACAGTAATGTTCTACAATGGCAATTTCAAATAGCTCTTGGTCTGCTATCCAAGAGTAAAGTAGTCAAATTAACAAAATCTAACTCAATAAACATTAAATTTTCAATATGCTAATGGGTACACTAAATGCACTATAAATGAAAATCAGTCACCAGCAGAGTAACACACACAAAACTAACCACACCCACCTGGGGAGTTGTGTGAGCTCATGTATAATAGCTATGGTGTTGCGGAATATTTGTTTAACTATGTAAAGATGTACTGCATTTGTTTAACTATGTAAAGGTGTGTTGCTGTTTTACCTTGCCTGCCTAAGGCACCTGATTGGTCTAATAAAAAGCTGAGCTGCCATTATCGAGGGAGGAGGGTAAGTGGGACATCCAAGCAGGGAGAGTGAGAAGAGGAATTTAGGCTGGAAAACAAAGAAAAAGAGATGCCAGGGAAATGCCAGGGGCCAGCCAGCCAGACTTGCAGGAAGCAGCAAAGTGGGACACACAGAATGAAAGAAAGGTAGAAAGCCCAAGGCAAAATGTAGATGAATAGAAACAGGTTAAATTAAGTCAAAAGCGGAATGAGCCTAAGCTAAGGCCGAGCATTCATGATTAATAATGTGTTTCTGTATCTTTATTTGGGAGCTGGTTGGTGGCCCAAAGAAAAATCCAACTACACTATGGTACTTATGTCTCTTCCCTCCAGAAAGAAACTCTGTGGTCTAAGAGGAGAGGAAAAAGGAAAGCTCAGTTATGATTAGAAAATCTTCAGCAGATGTGATAGCTGATAACTGAAACTCAGAAACTCTTACAATCTCACAAAGGAAAAAGTCTTCCACAATTCAATCCAGGATCATGACTTCCCAATCTAAAGGTACCATCCTCACTCGGAGGGCATGACATGTACTCAGACGAGAGACAATGCCACACCTCAAGCTGATCAAAGAAAAGGATCATGTTGAAAACTCTTCCTTCAAATGGCTTACATGTTAATACAAAATTCAGATAAATGCACATTAAAAATGATTCAAAGGTTCTGGAGGTTTCTTGTTTATATGGCAAATGTTTATCAATTATTTGGTCAATGATCACCAACTGAGCTAAAAGCAAAAAGGTTAGGATAAATAAAACTAAATAATCTCTATGTGACTTTAAAATGTGCCTTTAAAAAAGGTTCTATTTCTTAAATTAAGAAAATATATAGTATGTTTTTATATAAAATATTTTAAAGGGTATCTTCAAAAGACTACTTTTGTTTGGTTTTGAAATAGGGTTTCACTTTGTAGACTTAGTGGGCCTGGAACTCTTTATATAGACCAAGCTGGCCTCAAACTCTCAGAGATCTTCCTGACTCTGCTTCAAGAGAGCTGAGATGAAAGGCGTGCACCACCATATCCACCTAACATAAAGTCTTTTAAAACACATCACCAACTAAAGAGTAAAGCATCGGCTAACTCACTGATGAGACAAATAACCTGGGACAACATCATAGCTGAACTTTTTCACCTAAGTCTTGTCTTTGATTGGCAGAGGTGGAAATAAAAACACTTGCTGGCAAGGGCATGGAGAAATTAGAATTTCTGAACACTAACGGAAGATAAGCAACCAGGGTAACCAGTGTAAGAACTGTTTGGCAGTTCCTCAAAAGACTAAATACAGACAAGCCATACAAACCAGGAATGAGATGAAGGCAGACTCACGGGCTCATGTTTCTATGTCATGCTGCTGACAACTGGTCAGTGCCCAAATGATTATCAACAGATAACAGATACACTTAATGGAACACTGTTCAATTCAAATGAATGATGCCTAGAAATATAGTAAGTAAAATAAGCCAGCCAGAGAAGAAAACAAGTATTGCCTAATTCTATTTGTATGAAGTATTCAGAATAGTTAAAATTTGCATAAAGTAAACGATCTTATTATGGGCTGGAAGAGGTGAAAATGTGGAGTTAATATAATGCCTAATGATTAGAAGGTTTTCTATTTAAATAATAGACAGTGGTTGACATATAATAATGCAAAAATGAGTAGTGAAAATGAATCATACAGTTAAAACACGTTAAGGGGCATTCTGGAAGACTGTGCAGTAGGAAGCACAGAGGGCATTCTGGAAGACTGTGTAGCAGGAGCACAGAGGGCATTCTGGAAGACTGTGCAGCAGGAAGCACAGAGGGCATTCTGGAAGACTGTGCAGCAGGAGCACAGAGGGCATTCTGGAAGACTGTGCAGCAGGAAGCACAGAGGGCATTCTGGAAGACTGTGCAGCAGGAAGCACACAGACTCAGTCCCCCATGACACTGGCAAAATCTGTCTGACCTAATACATTGAAGCTCTACTGTCTTCAGAATGCATATAATTTCAAAGGGAAGACTTGATGGCACAATGTGGTTGAGCTGATCAATGTCAACTCTTAACTGTGGTGGCCACTGATCCACCACCCCTGGCTTCTCAGAAGGCTGACATGTTATACCACCGAAATAACACACACAAAGCATACAGGAGGTGGGCAAAAAGGACGTGCACTCCTGGAAATGGTAACCACTGACTGTGACCACAGAGTTCACAAAGTCACAGGGCCACTGCTGCCCTTCTTCTCTGTTGGCAGCGGTGCTCCTTGGGGACTAAGAGGCAGCATTCCTTTATTTACTACAGTTTTCTTCTTCTCTGTTTAGAAGACAAACATTAAACAAAAGGACATTCACAATAAATGTATTATGGAAATCAGAGAGTGTCCTAGCATGCCCATGGAGGAACGCAGTTCAGAAAGGGTCTGAAAAGACCCAAAAGTTGATGTGGGGTGCAGAGCCACCACATAGCAAATTCAGAACAAAACAATGAAAAGTGGCAACCCTGGAGAAGGACAATAATCTGACTTCCAGAGTTATCACATGACTAGTGTCGCATGGTAACATCACTGAATGTGTAAGAATTCAGAACATACCAGTAAACAGAAAAAGAAGGTGCAAAGGGGTAGTAGGAGACACACACAAATCAACAGAAACCACCCTAGGGAAGAACAATCTGATAGCACATCTTCTTTAAAACAGCTATCTTAAGGATGCTTAAAACAAACAACAACAAACTCTGCAGGTTTTATGTGTAGGCAATCAAGAAAACAATATATAAACAAAATGGAAATAAAGAGCCAGAAAACCTAAATAAAATACAAAAGGAACTCTGAAGCCAGTGAAATATAATCAATGAAATAGAAATCCACTAGAAGGAGGCATCCCACCTCTCACCAGTTATTACCAGCCCTACCTATCCCCTGGGTTCTTGTGCTCCTGAGGCAAGTTCCTAGACCCCATGACATTCTAAAATTGCTAATTTTATGTTAGAAATCCACTAGCAGGTCTGAGGAGGCAGCTGAGCTGGGGGAACAGAAAGAAAACAGGAATAAAGCAACACAGAGCCAAGGGGCCCCTGGGCTGCCACCACCATGACTGACATGGACACGGAGTTCTGGGAAGAAGAAGAAACAGCATGAGCACGTGAAGAAGAAGCATGACTAGAATGTCACAAACTTGACGGAAGGCACGAATAGAAAACTCAAAGAAAGAAGCGAGTTCAACTTTAATGTAGACCTGAAGAGATCCACACCAAGGCCCACTACACTCAAACTCCTGAAAAAACAAGGAGGAACTTGAAAAGTCACAAGGGGAACAACTCATCCATCATACGCAAGGGCTCCTCAGTAGGAAGATCAGATTTCTCATCAGTCTCTGATCCATTGTTGAGAATTTTCACATGTGTGTTTATAAGAACACTGGGCTCTAATTTGTTTGTGCTCTGTCTGGCTTTACTACTGGGTCACAGAATTTAGTGAAATACAGACAATAGTTTTAGGGGCTGGAAGTTGACACGAATGGGAAACTACTGCTTCATGAGAAGAGAGTTTCAGTTTTGCAAGATGAAGAGTTATAGAGATAGTTATAGCTGTATTGTTAGGAGTCTATTTAATACCAGTGAACTGTACACTTAATAATAACTAAATCAAATTGTTGTTATATTTTACTCTAACACAGAAATGGAAGAAAAAATTTTCCTATTTTATTGGTTTAACTTTTAAAACGTGGTAAAACATCTAACATAAAATTAGCAATTTTAGAATGTCATGGGGTCTAGGAACTTGCCTCAGGAGCACAAGAACCCAGGGGATAGGTAGGGCTGGTAATAACTGGTGAGAGGTGGGATGGTAACAAGACATCTAACCAGGTCTGACTCTGTTTCCCTCGGAAAATCGTGTTGCTTTCAGAGAATGCTTGGCTAAGTTTTATGTATCACTTGTGCTTTTCTTACTAAAGGAGGCTTCACAAAAAAAAGATAAGCAAGACAAATTGAGGATAATTTTGCCTGAAAGTAAGAAGAAATGTTAACAGTTAATCTAAATGACAGTTCTAAATTTGAGCTAATTGTGATAAAGATGAAGACAACATTGTATTGCATAAAATTATCTCAAAGCACTCATACTTTCTTTGAGGTCACTAGACACAGGCAGTAAGGTTAATAATTTATCTACCATGAATTATCACCTATTTGTGCCAGTCCTAAGAAATAAGAAAGTAAGTCATGGAGCTGGACAGATGGCTCAGTGATTAAAAGCACTTGCTGCTCTTGCAGAGGACTTGGGTTCAATTCCCAGCACCAACATGGTGATTCACATCCATCTGTAACTGCAGTTCCAGGGTATCTGATGCCCTCTTCTGGCCTCTGAGGGCACAAGGCACAGACATGGTGCACAGGCAAAATACATGCAGGCAAAATTCCCACAAACATTAAAAAATACATAAAAACTCAGAACCATCCAGACATCTCCCACAGATAACAACTATCCCATGACAACTATTTCATTCAGAATCAGCACGACCACTCCTGTCCATGTGCACAGGATAAACGTCCTCTTTCAATTGTTTACTTTAAACTTTTCAGAACACCTCAGTTCTCTACTACTATAAATTTGTGTATCCATTTTCCTAGCAAGTTACTAATCTTTTTCATAAAAAATAACAATTCTATGACCCAGAAGTGTGAAGCTGTTTTGAATATTCTGTATTTAGAAATACCTTTCCAGGTTGCTCACTGATTTTCAGCTTACATAAGCTCCTAACTTTTTAAATACACCAAGGAAAAAAAGCAGTGGATTTTTTTTTTTTCAATTTCTAACCAAATAGTTGTACTTTTCTAATCACAATTTATTTGGTGTAAAACACAGCTGGAAAGGTATCCTTCAGAAAACTGATACCTAGCAAGCAATATGCAAACTATTAAATACAACTAGCTAATGTTTTCTTTATTTGTACCCAAGATACCATATGTAATAAAAAGAGCTAAGTGTCTGAAGCAAGCTTCACTTCTTCCACAAATTAGGTTGCTTGAAACGTTAAAGGTCTTCAAGCTTAGTTATTCACCAACTCCTTTTCTCATTACCAGGAGAGAAAATGCATTCTTTTAAAAAGAAGCGCTCATCTGTGGAAACTTTCTAATTAACTTGGTGCAAAGCATGTGCAAGATGGCAGTTTTCTACACTGCTTCAGCATTTTAATTGGCAGAAAATGCTTAGCAGCCTCTTCACGACCCCCCTTGGTAATTAAGCGAGGGTCAACTCTATGACTAAATGAGCCAATCTTGTGAAACAAATGATTTCTACCATGCACACTATTCAGGGTATTTGGTTTACAGCAGTCTTTGAACAAAGTTAATGAGGTAGTAGTTGAGTCACTATGGGAGATATATATAAAACAAGTTAACCTTTCTTAATGGTGCAGCAGTCATTAAAAATAATTACTAGCAGGGCATTCTCTCTAACAATTATTAACATCTATCAGAACATAATTAATTCAAGCTGCATTTCTGACAATGCTAAAAACCACCTGCAAACAACTAATCAATATTCACTAGTTGTAACATATTTGTTTTCAAAACAAGCACAATTTCCTCTAAGGCTTTTGAATTAAACAAGCTGTTACCTTCTAGTATTACTAGTTGCATACCTGTCAACAGCTTTATTTCAATATATGGATTATGGCAATATTACATTATAGACAACACTAATTAAAAGTCCTAATTCACCACTGGCATGAAAACAAAGAACTGGAATTTTTTTTTAGAATCCTTCAAAATGAAAACACTACTGGTTTTACTCCAAATGAAACAATCTTGTTAGGTTCCATTTCTCCCTATAAGAAAAAGTACATTTTAATTCCAATTAAGCTTAATCTCGAATTCCCTTTTGGTGGCAGTAAGAGAGATGGTCTCTCATCTACAAAGAACAATATGCATGAAGTCAAGAAAGAGGACAAATTAATTAACTTCAATGTTAATTTTCAATAAATAGCTTCCTGGAATACAACAGAGAACTTCCAGACTAATATTAAACAATGTATTCGTTAAATCAACATGAATGCTTGTTTCTTATCCAAAGCTATGTGTAGAGAGGAGACTTCTAGTCACTACCTTTAAGTAACTGAGGCCAAACAAAAACATTTATCTAATTGCACACCTTTAATCCCAGCACACAGGAGGCAGAGGCAGGTTCTGTGAGTTCGAGGCCACCCTGGTCTACAAAGTGAGTTCCAGGACAGCCAGGGCTACACAGAGAAACCCTGTCTTGAAGAAAGAAAAAAAAAAGATCCTCCCAAATCTCTGCTATTAGGGACACACGTAGATGTGTCAACAGGGAACTTGGGTAAGCTGCTGCTGAATGGTAAATTAGCACAAAATGTCTAATGTCTGAGCTGAAACTCTGAATTCAGAGCCACAGAAGGCAGAGAAGAATGGAAGGAAAGTGACATCATCAGCTGTGTGCTAAGCTTAAGCTGAGAAAAGAGAACTGTGAGAGACTGGGAAGCTAGAGGAGGGAGTAAGTGGGGGTACAGACAGCCTACGGATCAGCAGAGCAGGGGACGCTAACCCTGACACCATCGGGCGCGGGACAGTGTGCATGAGAAAAAAGGAAATGTGCCGGGGATGTAGTGCAGAGTGTTAACTAGTGTAAGGATATGGCAAACATCATGGAGGGAATGCAGGATTCAGCTAAATCCAGAAGGTAATGGTATAGGGATGAGCTGCCCACAATTTCTATCAGACAACCCTCAACGTTTGTGGGCTGTCACTAATTAAGTCTGCAAATCGTGGGCAAGTTACTGAACTTCTCTGCTTTGGATTCTACCTAAAAAGAAAACAAAAACATACATGAAAAATTAAAACTAAAGAATCAATCACAAAATTTCTCTCTCAGAATTATTGCTGAAATTAAGCGGGAACTAAGAAGCATATAAAACATTTGGCATATAAATACCAAAATGTCTTAATTATGCAGGTTGAACCCTAGCACCACTACCTACTACCTGACATGCTGCCTTCTAAGACTGCTGGGAGGAGTCAATGAATTGAGTTTAGAAGACTGCCTGCAATATATGTTTACAAAGTAAATAAACTAAATTATTAATGTAATGTTGAAAACAAACAACTTCTATGCCGGAGGATCTCACTTACATTTTAGAAAATAAATCGAGATTAAGTGCCAGCAATGCCCTGTAAGGGGTAAGAACATAGGCAAGAAGGTAATGAAGCTATTTAACAATCAAACAAACAAGATGAATATAAGCAAAAGTTATAATAGAGTGCCTGGAATTAGAAAATGTCTACAATTAGACTCCTGATTATATAAGAGAAAAGGGGGAAAGAAAATTGTTAGAGGGAAATAAGTTCTAGATTCTATCAAAAGAATGATGGTGGATTCCAGATCCTTGAGAGTTACAAACTGTCAGGGAGCAGAGTTTTCAATGCTAAGAGGGAAGTCCTGTGACCAACACAGGGGAGCTATCCGGGCACCCGGATATGATGGGAAAACAACCAACCAACCAGCCTAGGAGCAGTCTGCAAACAGTATTGGTTTCATCCCTTCGGAACCTGGAGGAAGTAACCAGGAGGAAGTTGATAAACCAACTATGTGGCATGTCAGAGACATTCCCACTGTTCAGCTTCTAGCTTCCCATTTACTTCTTTAGAATCCAGTCACCTTTGCTTTCATGAAGCCCTACTTCTGCAAAAGATTAAATAATTGTAACACAAAAATAACTTTAGAGGTCCCATGATGTATAGGTGCTCGTCAAAAAGATTTCTATTTCCTTTTTAATCTTGTTCTTCTCTGTCCACAGAAAATACTCCTCTATATGGCCAGGCCAGAAGAATAAAAATAAAAACATAATCAGCCTCTTCTCTCCCCCAATATTTTATATGCGTATCTAAATCTGATTAGAACATTAAATCTGACACTAAAATGAAACCAACCATTTAGTGTTTCTTTTTAACTAAGCTGTAATTTAAGGGACAGATAAGTGCTATCTCAAGGAAGAAAGCAAAGTCTCTTACCTGATATCCCTATATTTGCCTTATGTTCAGGAACCAGAGTTTTATCCTTATTTAAATCTTCAACTAAAAGTTTGTCAAAATGCTCAATACAAAGTCTGCTGTCGATCTGATACAGCAATGCAGGGCAAAGGTACGTAAACAGATCAGGTGAGATGGGAGAGTTGGCACCAAGACCATAGTGTTTTAACAACTGGGTGACGTTCAAACACTGCAAGGAAATGGATAAAACAAATGAATATAAGCAGGTTTTAAGACTATTATGCAGAAAATAAACTATTGTACAATTCAGACATTCTAAATATCACTTGAAAATAATTGTGATACAGATCCCTAAGAATCATCCTTTCCACAGGAATTTATGTAAAGATTTAAAATAGGAACATATTCTACTAGATTATTCAAGACTTTCTAGAGATCCTAGTCATTTTTCTAGTCCAACACATGAAAGATAATTACTCAGCCATGTCCCGAAAGATTCGTATAGGATCAGAAGGGCTCTTCCTTACCAAACTGCAGTATCGGTGACTCAAAAATCCATCTACACACACAGTTTTTCCTGCCAAAGGCATTCTAGGAGAATGTTATATTGAATGCTGGGGCACACTTTAGCTCAATGGGTATGATCATCACAACAGCAAAATAGTAACAGCAATCCATTAAAATGCACACGTGCACAAGTGTGCACACACATGTACATGCGCATGCACATACACACAGACACACACACCAAACAGACAACCACCAGTCTAGTCTGATGTGCTGATGTACACTAGAGGGAAACAAAGATGAAAAAGGGCAGTGACTGGGGATGTCCCTCACTGCCAGTACATCTCAGTACAAAGAAAAAAAAAAGATTTATCCACTGACATGTTAAAAACAAAGCAGAATGCAATTACAAGTCTGGAACTATCATAAAGTAAAAATGAATGTCTTATATTAAGGTAAGGAACTGGACCCTCCCTTTTCCTCTTCTGTCTACCCAGTCTGGTTGCATACTTCTTTACTGACCTACTGTCTAAGTACTTCATCTTTTTAATAGCTCAAAATAACCACGACACACAAAATCAAAACCTACTCTCAGGTCTTAGTAACTGTGAGGTACTAGCCTGCTCAATGCCCAAAACATTTTCAAAATACCAGGGTGTCAGGGCATCAGATCTGTGAGCACAACAGCATGGAGACCTCTTGGGTCTGATACACACAGAAAATATAAGAATACAACATGTTATCATCTAGGGAAGGCACTGAGGCCTTATCCATAATAATAAATGTACACTTTAAAATCTCGTTAAATTTTTTATATATTTTATTGTACAAACTGCTGTTTATAACTGCTGGAAACAAGTGTCTGCTGATGTAGCCAGGAAAGAACTACAATCAATCTACTCAGATGCACATTCATCTCAAAAGTAGTGACATCAACAGAACAGGCCAACTCTCCTCATCTGATGGTGCTGCTTACCATTTATATAAATATAAAAAGTCAACAAACTTTTCTAAATTGTAATGAGATTGCTAGAAATCAGAATAAAAAGTAGTATTGGTATACATATAAAAAAGAAGTACACTTTACAAAAACAAGGAGGAAATAATCAAAAGCAAAAAGCTTCCCAAAACCTGAAGATTTAGGAGAAAAATGAGACCATTCCAGCAGTACTGGGGTTTTCCATTACATATTTCTAGATTCACATGGGTCTGTGAAGCGCCTCAGTGAAGACTGGTATCACAATAGGCCCTATCATAAAGAAAAAGAGAGAAGCAGCCCAATGCATGCACAGAAACTCAGAAGCTACAACACTGGCAACCATTAATTTATTTCAATAAATTAATAATTATGCAAGATAAACTGTTCTACCTACTTTCCGAAAACTCAGGTTGAACAAGAGCAAACACGTTTTAATTTTCAAATATTTAAAAAGCAGTCATAGTATTAACAGTGACAACTGTTACTAGAGAGTCAGAATTCATGAAACAACTTAGTAAAATGAACTAAAGAATATATTTTCAAACAACACTTCAATATTTAGACTTGAGGTATCCAAATTTGAGAACAAATGAAACTGTGTTTAAAAATTTCCAACACTGATTTTGATTCCTTAATGCTGAGAACTGTTATCTGATGTTCCACAAGTATACATATACTACTCCTTATCCTAACCTAAACTGTTCCACAACTACCAAGTAGCCACCAGACACCACTATGTATTTTATACCTACTTCATGTTGGCGGTCGTCTTCATTATGGTCTTTGTGGCTGGGAGTGGAATAAATTGCACTTTTTTTAACATGCGGTGCCTCTCGCTTTCTAGTGTGTCGAAGTTCACCTTCATTATTAGGATCAAGATCTTGGTGGCCGTGACCAAGATCATGACCATCGTGCTCTGGAAGATGTACATGGGGATGACCTGGGCTATGTACACGGTCAAGTTTGTGAACCCGATTGTGCTCATATTGTTCACTGTGATCATGGTTGGGGAGGAAGCCTGGTGTGTTAACCTCAGAGTTTTCTTTTTTTCTCTTCCCTTTTTCCTTCCTCCTGACCTTCAATGACTTAACTTCAGATTGTTCTTGTGTTTTATTGGTCTCTGTCGAAGGCCCATGACCAGGCTCCCCATGCTCACTGTGAGTGATAGAATCATTATGGACACGCCGAGTCGTGTTATGATCTAGGTGATGATGTAGACGATGGCGATGATGTAAACGATGATTGTGGTCATGCAGGTGTTTATCATCAGATTTGATGGGTACTTCAGCTGCCTCTTTTTCTGGATCACATTTGTGGTTTCTTTTTGATGTTAGACTGGTAGTGGTATGGTTTTCTGGATTTAAGTGATTGTGGAAATGCTGGTGGTTGTGTGAATGAGAATGCTTTCCCTCTTGAACTGCCAGAATGTCTAAGTGAGAAACATGATCATGGCCAAGGTCCTCATGATTAATCTCAACGACTTTGATCTCTCCAAGGCCCAAGTTTGTTAAAAGTTTCTCCAGACCAAAAAAGGATAGCCTTCCATTTTCACCGTAACGGTCAAAGAGTTTCTCAATATAGTACTTTTTTTCATTTTCAGCATCCTGCACTGAAAATTTGCTCGACTCCGACTCTGTCATCCCACGATGGTGTCTGTGGAGCTCCTCAGGGCCATGGTCATGGTCTTCATGGCAGTGGTTGCAGTGATGGAAAATGAATGTCAGCAAACAAATGAGGCAGAATTTCGTGTGTATATGCACCTTCATTTCTATTTCTCCTAAAGGGATGTAAAAAGACAGGGTTAGTTCATACCCAGGTACAGTCAAGACAATAAAAGTCCCTTACATTTGCCAACCCATTAGACAAGTATTTCATCCCACTTCCTTCACGACTACGGTCACTCTTTGCTTCAATATCCTCTATGAAAAACAGCCCCTTTTATTGAATTGTGTTAGTGAACAGCCCTTCTTAATTAATACAAACTTCTCAAGACACAGGACGGTTTTGACTGCTTTGAAAACACCAAACTCTATATACATTTTTATTGTTGACTTACTTTCAATCTGGTTCTTTAAAAATAAAAGTAAAATAGAGTTTGCTGGTTCTTGTAAACTGAGGTCCTGGTTAGGACAGCAATATAGAAAGACATAAGATAACTGAAATGGGTGGCTAGAAAGATGGCTTAACAGTTAGATTTTATATATATACATACATATACACATACATATACACATACATACACATACACATACATCATATACATATACACATACACATACATATACATACACATACATATAATGCTTTTGCAGAGGACCCAGGTCAGTTCCCAGCTATGGTATCAGGCAGCTTACAACCAGATATAACTTCAGCTCCAGAGAAATCTAATGGCTTCTTCTGGCCTCCATGAGAAACTGAACACAAACATAAATATCCCCACAGAGACAGGCACACATAATAAATCTTTTTAAAAATTCTCATTGCTTACAAATGCTTAGAATTGGATACAATAAAAATCCAAGAGTAAGTAATTTTCTACAATTGCTTGATATAAGAATAATAACTTAAAATCAAATGTATTTTTTGTTTGTTTTTGTTTCTGTTTCTTGAGACAGGGTTTCTCTGT
>CABHPP010123858.1:0-49491 GCA_902168425.1 Peromyscus attwateri
ATCTTGAGCCTGGTTTAATTTTTTCACAGCTTCATATATATAGAAGTATAATTTACCTCCCTTTATTCTCTGGTATTCTCCTCTCTTTCCTTCTGATCCCCTTCATCCCCTTCTTCTTCCCACCTGCACTCAGTGGCTATGCCATTAGAGAAAATGATATGCCTCCTCCAACAACAATTAACATCCATTGTCTCCCCGGAAAGATATGGAGCCTCATGGGTATGTTATGGAATTTCACTTTAACTATGTAAAGATGTGTTGCATTTGTTTATGCTGAAGAATATTACTTTAACTGTGTAAAGGTGTATTACATTTGTTTATGCTGCACTTGTTTAAGTATGTAAGGATGTGTGTTTAATTATTGAAAAATGTGTTGCTGTTTTACCTTTCTGCCTAAGGCACCTGATAGGTCTAATAAAGCACTGAACAGCCAATAGCTAGGCAGAGAAGGGATAGGTGGGGCTGACAGGCAGAGAGAATAAATAGGAGGAAGTGAAGAGAGGAAGAAAGGTTAGAACAAGAAAGAGGAGAAAGACATGCCCACGACCATCAAGGCAGCCACCAGCCAGCAGACATGAGAAGCAGTGAAAGTAAGATATACAGAAAGAAGGTAAAAAGCCCCGAGGCAAAAGGTAGATAAAGAGAAACAAGTTAATTTAAGTTAAAAGAGCTAGCCCTAAATGAGCCTAAGATAGAACCAGCATTCATAAATAACAATAAGTCTCCATGTCATGATTTAGGAGCTGTTTGGTGACCTAAAAGAAAAAGCCTGGTACATGGGTACCTCCCTTATCCATGATGGAAAACTGAAAGACCAAGTCTTGTGCAAATATCATATCCATACCTACTGCATGGTTATGTTTGCAATGGTGGTGTCATATGTGGATGGCAGCATTTTATGACACTCATAGAAGACTCCTAACATGAAAACTTTGCCTGAAGAATTTTAGTATGCAAAGGCAAAATGAGTCTGGTCCTGAATCTCTTCTTCAGTGTGTTTCTCTGAGATAATGCAAGGCCTTGTAGTGCCTCAAAGTGATCATCAGGAGTATAGGTGTTCATATTTGTGTTAAGTGTCCATGTGTTAAGAATCACTGTACAAGATATCTCATCTCCATCCTCATAGGTAAGTAATAACAATAACCCTAACCCTTTATACCATCCATTTGTTCAGAGTGTTCAGATCAGAAGTCATAGACTCCTTAGCAAACCTGGAGAACATAAGTTTTTATGATTTTTATAGCCATAGTGCTTATGATGAACTCTTGAATGTTGAGAGATTAGTTGCATGAGGGTTTGATGGCATTGTTGTTGACCTATCAGCCATGTAGTGAGCATAGTTTATTTTGGTGTTTCAGGCCAAGAAAGGATGGATGTTCCTGAACTGCAATTAAGTCCAAAGCCATCTGTGTTTCCAAGTTAAGTTGATGTGTCGTGAGAATGGCAGACATCCTGGTAAAGATAACTGTATCCTGACACAAGTTTTTGCATGACTTTAGTTGTCTTGGTTTATTCAGAAGAACACAGTCACCCTAAACACGTTGTGGACAAGCCTTACAAATTGTTCAATAAGTGATAAAGTGGCTGTACCACAGTGTAGTCATTATACAGGTAATGATGAAGCCCCTTAACCTTCTTGATACTTACTATGTTGGGTTTGTTTTTTGGATCGGGAACCTCAGGGCTCTGCCAACATAAAAAGTGATGAAATTGTCATCAATTTTAGTAATCATAATTATATACTGTTACTGTGTAGAGAAAAATCTATGTTTAACCTGTGTACATTGAGGAGTTAAATGTGTTATAATAAATTGTTAAAAAAAATGCAAGAATGAAAACTCATAGCACATATGCTAATTTAGCAAAAATAAATGTGTAATGTGTGTGCCTTGCATTCCTCCGGGTATCCAGGTAGAGTTGACATGTCCTTTAACTGTTGAGGATTCTCTGTTTAGATCTGTACACCATTTTAATTGAATTATTATTATTTTTTGATGTCTAGTTTCTTGAGTACTTTATATATTAGTCCTGGGAAACAAATCATATATTAAAACATGCTCATGCATATTATCTTTTAATTTCTTCTTTTTGGTTGAGGGTGGGGGTTTGGTTAGTGTATGGGCCTCATGCATGCAAGGTAAGCACCATATCGCTAAACTATAATTGTAACCCTTAATTACAAACTTTTTGTTTTGAGATAGGATCTCAGTATACTGCCCAAGCTGATGCTGAACCTATTTTGTAGCCCACACAGGCCTTAAACTTTGATTTTCCTGCTTCAACCTCCCTAGATTCTAGGGTTACAGGATAACATTGTGATTGCTGAAATTTTTTAACTGTATGTTGCTCCTAACTAGATAAGTGACCCTGTAGTCACTCTATAGTGCAGATTACCTGAACTTTAGAACATAGGTAGATGTATAGATGTGCCTAATATGATGCTATCATGTTTTTCCTACAGGTGTCCTGTTTGTTTATTATTTTCAGATACATTGCATAAATTACTAGGGGAATTTGATGTTTCTTCAACTTTTTGTTGTGTACTTTTCATGTGCTCCTACCTCTTAATTATCTGCATATATTTCCTTATACTATCTGCTTATTGATAAGCTACATGTATTTAACTTTCATCATAGTAGAAGCAATCATAAGATTCCCTATAGTACAAAATGGCAGCCTACTAAATGGGAAAAGATCTTTACCAACCCCACATCTGACAGAGGACTGATCTCCAAAATATATAAAGTACTCAAGAAACTAGACATCAAAAAATAATAATAATCCAATTAAAATGGTGTACAGATCTAAACAGAGAATCCTCAACAGATGAATCACAGATGGCCGAGATACACTTATAGAAATGTTCAACATCCTTAGCCATCATGGAAATGCAAATCAAAATGACTCTGAGATTCTGTCTTACACATGTCAAAATAGCTAAGATCAAAAACGCAAATGATACCTTATGCTGGAGAGGATGTGGAGCAAGGGGAACACTCTTCCACTACTGGTGGAAATACATACTTGTACAGCCACTTTGGAAAGCAGTATGGCGGTTTCTCAGAAAATTGGGAATCAACCTCCCTCAAGACCCAGCTATACCACTCTTGGGCATATATCCAAAGGATGCTCAATCATACCACAAGGACACTTACTCAACTATGTTAATAGCAGCTTCATTTGTAATAGCCAGAACTTGGAAACAACCTAGGTGCCCCCCAATTGAAGCATAGATAAATAAAATGTGGTACATTTACACAATGGAATAATACTCAGCTGTTAAAAACAATGACATCATGAAATTTGAAGGCAAATGAACAGAATTAGAAAAAAAATCATCCTGAATGAGGTAAACCAGACCCTAAAAGTCAAACACAGAATGTACTCCCTTATAAGGGCATATTAGTAGTAAAGTAAAGGATAACCATGCTACAATCCACAGACCCAGAGGGACTAGGTAACAAGGAGGTCCCAAGCGAGGGGATGCATGGATCTCCCAGGAAGGGAAATAGAAGAGATCTCCTTGGTGGATGGGGAGATACAAACATGGGGGATCAGGTTGGGGGTGGATGGAGGGGAGAATACTGAAAGAGATGACTGGAAGTGGCACACATTTCAAGGTCAAGTAGAAACCTGGTGCAAGGGAAACTCCCAAGAATCTATAAGAATGACCCCAGCTAAGACTCCTAGCAACAGTGGATGCATAGCCTGAAGTAGCCATCTCCTATGACAGGGTGGAACTTCCAGTGGAGGAATTGGTATGCCAGCCCAGCCACACAACCTTTGACCTACAATCTATCTTGCCTATGGGGTGTGCTGGGGGGTAAGGGAGGCATGGAGATTGTGGTAGTATCCTACCTCAGACCCATACCACTAGAGTGAGCCCACTCCTGACACTGCCTGGAGTGCCAGGACCCAGAGTCTGGATGGCCCAGAGACCTAGAATTGAACAAAACACAATTGGAAAAAATGCCAATATAATGATGCCTAAGAATATTCTTCTGTACTCATAGATTGGTGACTACCCCAGTTGTCATCAGAGAGCCTTCATCCAGTAACTGATGGAAACAGATGTAGAGACCCACAGCCAAGCACTGGGCCAAGCTTGGGGAACCCTGCTAAAGAGAGGGAAGAAGGATTGTACAAACCAGAGGGGTCAAGGATATCATAAGAGAACCACAGAAACAACTAATCTGCACACACAGGAGCTCACAGAGTCTGGACTGACAGCCCAGCCAGGGAGCCTGCATGGGACCAACCTAGCCCTCTACATATGTGTGACAGTTGTGTAGCTTGGTCTACTGGTGGGACTTTTAGCAGTGGGAGCAGGGCCTGTCCCTAATGCTTTGGCTGACTTTTGGGAACTTATTCCTCATACTGAGTTGCTTTGCCCAGCCTTAATACAAGAGGAGGAGCTTGGTCCTACCTCAACTTGACATGCCATGCTTTGTTGATACCCATGGGAAGCCTGCCCCTTTCTGAACAGAAACAGGAGTGGTTTGTGGTGGAGGTGGGAGAGGATGGATGAGGGAATTGGAGGAGATGAGGGAGGGGAAACTGTGCTAGGGTTGTAAAATAAATTAATAAATTTAATTAATAAAAAAATTAACCACCAAGAAAAAAGATTCCCTGTAGTTTGGATTGTATCCATCACTTTGATATTAATGGTGAATTTTTTTATAGTTATCCTCTAAGGAGATTGAGAGGCCCCCTTACAAAGCTCTGCTCATGACCATTTGCAGATATCCACATAGTAGAGATGGATCCCTAATGGTACATTGACCTTGGGAATTATAGTGTAAAGCATGTACCTAATGGGTTGTCTTCAGTGTGTTTCTTGAGACAGGATAAGAACTCAGAGTGCTACTAAGCAATCTTTAAAAGTTTCATTTTTCATATTTGGATAATTACCAGTGAATCACAATCGTGACACAGGACATATTATTTTTGCTTTCATAGGTAAGTGATAGTGGTGCCCCTGACTCTTAATATGCAATACCAGGTGCTAAGCCCAGAAATCATGGAGTCCTTAGAAACTCTTATCAACATGAGTTTGTCCGTGTATATGGTCAGAACATTTATGTAGAAACTGTGAATGTAGAAGGATTTATTGTATCATTGTGTGTTGACACTGTTATTGATTAGTCAGATCAGCGAGAAGAATAGTGTGTTTTGAGATTTCTGGTCCAGAAAATTTAGATGTTCTTAAATTATGAAAATAAGCATTCTGAATATCCCAGTAATATTGTAGTATCCATAAATAATCATTATTGGCAAAGGAATGGGCAGAAGTCCTAGTAGAGGATAACTATATCTTGACAAACATTTTCATGAGTTTTCCCCTCTCATTTCTTTCAAGAGAATCAAAATGACACTTCCAAAATTGTGTTAGCTTACATGTATATTGGCAGAAGCATACACTGTGCTCCAGATAATGTTTATAGGGTACTTCATAGCAGTATGGACTGTGGTCATACATGCATGTCAAGTGTAAGTTATCAAAACACAAATATGTCCATACAGCCTTACTAAGCCTTATGTTCTTCTCTCATTATTAACAGTAATGCTTACTTCGTACATAATGTTGGAGGTGTAAACAGTGATCTAGATCATTTTTTGTCATTACCATCATACTGATATGGACAATGGAGTTTTTGCTAATATCTCCTTTTTACACGATCTCCTTTCACAAGAAAGCCTCTTATCTTTTGAATTCTGTTAACTGTCCAACTTTAAAAGTCCCCATAGTCTCAACAGTCTCAACCCTGTAAAAAAAAAAAGTTCAAAGTCTCTTCTGAGATTCATACAATCTCTTAACTGTAATCCCCTATAAAATCAAAATCAAAAACAGATCACATACTTCCAACATGTAATGGCACAGGATAGACATTACCATTCCAAAAGGGTGGAAAGGGAACATAATGAGGAAATGCTGGACCAAAACAAGACAGAAAACCAGTTGGGCAAACTCCAACTCTGTATCTCCACATATGATGTCAAAGAGCTGTTCAGATCTCCAACTCCTTTCAGCTTTGTTGACTGCAACACAGATCATTCTGTTGGGCTGGTTCCACTCTCTGTTAGCAGCGTTTCTCAACAGTTATCACAGGACTCTGGGATCTCTTACATCTTAAGAGTCTCCAAGGCAATCCAAGCTTCAACTTCATAGCTTCACACAATAGCCTCTCTAGGCCTCCATTTAGGGACACCTTTGACACATGCCTGGCCTCAGTAGCTTTCCTTAGCTGTAGAGAGTCCATATCCGCTTTCTTCTATTCTTGACTCTGAAGCCAGAACCACATGGCTGAAACTGCCAAGCTCTGCTGCTTGCTGGGGCTGCCCTCTCAAATGTATTCAAATACGTCTTCACCAGCTTTCTGTTTTTGGTTTCCTTCACTGCCTAAGCTTAGCTGTCCTGGAACTTTCTCTATAAACCAGCGTGGTCTTGAATTTAGAGATCTGCCTGCCTCTGCCTCCAGAGTGCTGGGATTAAAGGAGTGCACCACCACACCTGGATCTAAGCTTTTCTTTAATTCCTTTTCATAAGTTGGAAGCTTCACTGGGTAGGGTCTTGCACTGAGTCACCACTTCCTTTATTCCATTTAAAGTCCTTTTTTTAAAAATTATGTTTATCTCCTTGAACACAGGATTTAGCTCCATTCCATTTCCTATTCCCCCTTTCTCCTTGAACTATATATTTTATATTTTTCCTTGCTCAGCTTGCTTCTTTTCATTATAGAGCTCCATAAATGTGAACACTAATAAACACAAGACAGAGTCAATACTAGGCTGTTTTGAGATTTCCTCTGCCAATGGAATTAATCCAAATCTCTTCACTTTAACCTCAGGCAGACTCTTTGGACAAAGGCATAAAGCAGCCACTTTCTTCATGACAATATCACAAGAACAGTCTCTAGGCCACATACAAATATTCTCCTCTGAAACCTCTGGATCCAGGCCTCCACAGTTCAAATTATCCTTAGCACCACTGTTTTACATTCCCCTACTAGTATAGCCCATTAAGCCCTACATAAAGTGTTCAACTGCTTTTCTAATCCAAAGTCCACATCCCTTCAAACAAAAGCATGGTCAGGCCTATCAGAGAAATTCCCCAGTCCCTGGTACCCACTTCTGTCTTAGTTAGGGTTTTATTGCTGTGAAGAGACACTATGACCATGACAATTCTCATAAAGGAAAACATTTAATTAGGGCTGGCTTACAGTTTCAAAGGTTTAGTCTATTATCATCATGGTGGAGAGCATGGTGGTATGCAGGCAGACATGGAGGAGTGACCTTATTGTTGTAGCTAAGAATTCTACATATGGATCCTCAGGCAGCAGGAAGAGAAGTGAGCCATACTAGGTCTGGTTTGATCATTTGAGACTTGAAAGCCCATCCCCAGTGACACACTTCCTCCAACAAGGCCACACTTCCTAAAAGTGTCCCTCTCTATGGGCCAAGCATTCAAGTACATGAGTCTATGGGGGCCATTTCTATTCAAACCACCACAAAGAGTTTACATACTTTATAAGATAGAGAAAATACATGCTGAACCTGAGGAATGTTGGTGGAGTCTTAACTTTTAGCCTACTTGTGAACCTAGCATATTCCCTATCAAGAAAGAATAGACTTGCTTAAGAGTATATGTATCCAAGACTCAGCTCAGTTGTGTTCTTTAACAGTGTTGGTACACAGATATTGTAAGAAACAAACTATATCCTGAAACACATTTATGCAGGCTTTTTTCTTTTTATTATTTATTACTGAGGATTGAACCTAATTTTAAGGGATGGTCCTTTTGTGTTAACCAGGCCAGGTACAAAGTCCTTCTGTAGCCAAGTCAGGCTGTGAAATTGCAACCCTTCAATATCAGCCTACCCAGGAGCTGGTATTATATTTTCTTACACATGGTTCTAAGGAAAACATAATAGTTAAGTTATCCCTGAACTATTGTGTACAGAATATCACCCCTAACCATGTTTGTCATAAAAAATGGTCATACCAACAGTACAGACCACCTGATCTTCAATATCCACATAGATGAGGAAGGTGTGTCTAAAATGATGGTGTGGGTTTTCTTTGTGAGGATCCGTCTACTGTCATAACTAGCATACAGATATGAGGTTGGGCCACATTCATTCCTTAGAGACCATCATATTTTCAGGTATTATTTAGAAATACTTTGGAAATCTTACATTTGTATGTTTCAGCATGTATGTATTTAATACACTCTTATCTACATGATATTGTATGAGAACATGAAATTTGATTATATGCTTATTGACAGTATATGAATTTAATGTTTTCCATGGTAGAGGCAAAAGAAAAGTTCCACTGTTTCCATCATTTTTATATTGGTGGTGGCGTTCTTATAGGTATCTTCTGATGATACTAAAGATTTTCTTAAGGGGCCTTCTGTAAAGTATCCATACAGGGTAGATAAATTCTGAAATAAAATGATGACCTCAACAATTTTGATATGGACATATGCAGTGAGACCATCTATAGTAGGTTTTCAGGGTGTTTCTTGGAGACTGGTCAAGACTTCATGGTTCCCCAAAGTGATCTTTAAGAATACATTACCCCTAACTGGGTAATTGCTAGTGAAATCCTAAATCACAGGGCAGAACAACTGATCTTTGTCTGTATAGATAAGTGGTCATGTCACCTCTAACTTTTCCTTTCACCATGTATGTCTTTCAGATGCTCAGGTCCATAATCATAGAAAACTTAGCAAATCTGGTAAGCATGATGTCTTAGTTAACATTTCTACTGCTGAGAAAAAAACACTATGACCAAAAGCAACTCAGGGAGGAAAGGGTTTATTTCAGCTTACAGTTCCAGGTAAGAGTCCATCACTGGGGAAGTCAGGGCAGGAACTCAAACAGGGCAGGAAGCTGGAGGAAGAAGCTGCATGGAAGAGTACTGCTTACTGCCTTGCTCCTCATGGCTCGCTCAGCCTGCCTTCTTATAACATCCAGGACCACCTGCCCAGGGATGGTACCATTCACATTGAAAGGGCTGGGCCCTTTAAATCAATCATCAATCATGAAAATGCACTACAGACTTGCCCATAGGCTAATCTTGTGAGAACATTTTCTCAATTGAGGTTTCCTCTTCCCAAATGACTCTAGCCTGTGTCAAGTAGACATAAAATTTACCAGCACACATGAGTTTTTACATTTTAGATGGCCAAGAAACTTAGGGTAAATCTATGAATGTTGAGGGATTGATTACATCCGGGCTCACTGGCATTATTGATCCTTCAGCTCAGTATTACGCATGATTTGTTCTGAGGTTTCAGGCCAAGGGAAGATGGATACTCTTGAACTGTGAATAAATTCTAAGTGTCCAGATGAAGTTGAAGGGTCCCTTAGTAATTGTTACAAGCAAGAAACTAGGACAGAGCTCTGATAGAACAAGCTGTACCTGGCACGTAATTTTTTATATTTCCTTTTCCTTTAAGAGAGCACAGTGACCCTGAAAACATTGTTGGTGGAGCATTTTTTAATGACTGGGTGAATGATGTGGATATACTACAGTATAGTTAATCTGATCTTCAATATTAAGATCATTGAGGGCAGGTGCATTACATGGTGCCAAAATAATTTTGCATGTGTCTAATAAGATTTCAAGGAGTGTACAGGTTTGAATATGTGGCACATTCATTCATCAAAACTGGATTTCAGATAAGTATATAAGTGCTTATAGGATGCTGAAGAGCACATGAGTCTCAGTGCTCAAATCTTCATTGAAGACAAATAAATCAGTCCAGATTCTAACTCAGCCAGGTAGGATCCTCATGAACTTCCATTCTCTCTGGTATTACCATTTTTCTAGGCACTACCATACATCCAAATATGAAGTCACTGTTCTACATTTAAAACCATCAAAAATATGTCATTATTCAGCTGTGGCCCCAGCAAGCTATAACAAGTGGCCTGACAAGATATTCCCACTGGTGAAATAGTGGCAGGAATATGACGAGTAGCCAATCACTTGAGTAGCCAATCACTTTCTGATTAGATTTAAGGCCTGATCCACAGGAGAAATTGCTTGCTTGGTACTGTAAATCTGGCCAAGAGCTCACAGGCCCCATAAATGAACCTAAAATCATTTTCTACCAAATATATACAGTATTAAACTGCCCCTTAGCTCTTATCTTTATACCCATTGATTAGTGCATATATAACTCATATATAACAGAAGCATTTTTCATTATTTAATCACACGAAGAATTAGCCAGTTAGAGGCTGCTCTGAAAAGCAGGACTATGTACAGCACACACATGGCCAAAGCTTTAAAACACTACCCTTCTGGGGGAGAGCTAGCCCTGAGGTCATAAGAATGGGAGAGCTGCCCCTGTCCCCCACCAGCTGCAATGCTCAGAAGAGCAGCTCCTGCACCTCACCTGGGCAGCACAATAGAGTCAATCCTGTTGGTGGAGGTGTGAGTGAGCCAGCCCCGCAGTTGTGAGCAAGATAAAGCTGTCCCCATTACTCATCTGTCATGTGGTGGCATGGGCAAGGGAAAGATTCCCTCCTGCCCGGCCCATCAATGCCTGAGGCAGGTGGGAAAGCTGGCCCTGCCCCTCCTCAGTTGTTCAGGAGAGTGGTCCCTACACCATGCCTGGGCAACACACTAGAGTTGACCCTGAAGGTGTAGGTGTGGGAGGTCTAACCCTGAGGACATGAAATCAGGAGAACTGGCCCTGGCCTGCACCTTGCTCAACTCACCAGGGTAATGCTGGAGAGCTCACTGTGGTGGTGAGCACAAGGGAGAGCTGGTAGGTTGAAGAACCCTGCAACTACCCAAGCTCAGAACCAGGGTTATTTGTTGGCCCATCCCAATATCCACCCCATCTGTGATCTGCTGGAGCATGTGAAGGAACCTGACTCAAAACTGCAGGATTTCCCTAACACAAGGCAACAGCAGGATAGACAAGAGTGCCCAGATAGTATAGCAGAAACCAGAGCCTTTGAACCAGACCAACGAACACTTGCAAGTAAAGATATATGGACAAAAGAGTTAGTAAACTGTGTCACACTACAGCTTCCATGATGAGACTGAGTTTTTCCTTCTCTTTTTTTCCTCTTAAAATTTTATTTTAGTTTGGAGGGTAGGTTGCAAGGGCAGAGGGTGGATATGAAGGGACAGGGAAATGAATGGGATAGAGATGCATGATGTGAACGACACAAAGAATATATGTATAATATATATGTGTATACATGAAAAAAAAGAAACACTGCCCTTCCAGTCTCGTAAGGACCTTCCTCATCTCCTGTCACCATTTCTTCTTCTCATTTCTCCCTCGGGCCTACTTAAGACAGATGCTAACATTGTAGGTGAGGTTTTGAAAGCAGCACGTCATAGCAGTGGTTTGAGCTAATTGTGGTTTTCATCTCAAAAATATTTTATAAACATTAATTAAGCTTATAGTTCCCTGGTGGGCATAGTCATAGAGAATGCTCACCTCAGAAAGTCTGCTTCTCCCTCAAGCCATAGAGAGTCCTCAAGGAAACAAAAAGTCTCAGACTTTAGCTCAGTAGTCATTTTCTTGAAAATTAACAAATGTGCTTTCACAATTTTCATGATGTTTACCAAGTTTTGGGTGATGTTTCATAAAATAAAATCCCTTGGAATGCTTTATAAAATGAAGTCTAGCTAATATCATCCACTTGCCACATAACATTTTTGTTTGCTGTGGAAATACATAGATTTATTGAGTTGGTGCCATAACAGAATAAACTACAAGCCTAAATCAATTCAATGAGGCATTACTTATTTCTGAAGAGGAAAAGGCAAACATTTTTAAGGCCACGTAGCAGGTGTGAATGAAAAGAAGGAAGGATGTGAGAGAATAGGAGAGTATGAATGGCATTCTTCTCATTTCCTTATCCTGGTGCACAAAGCCAAACAAAAAAAGCTTTAGAAGAAACACCTGGAAAAACACTATCTCCACTTTCAAAAGTAATGCTAACTCCCCCTCCCCAGAGGATATTTCACAATTTCTGCAAACATTTTTGGTAGTCATTGGGTGTGGGGCAGACCCCGGCATCTGGTGGGTAGAGCTCTAACTTCCTTCAATATCAAGGACGGCTCCCACTGGCTTCAAATGTCAATAGTACCATGGTCCAGCGACCCTGTTCTAAATCATTACCTTGTTATAGTTATAGTTTGTGACATGCCACTGACATAGCTAATTCCAACTCACTGAACTCCAGTAGGCTCAGCATAGGACTTTTCTCACTGCTGACTCTAAGATACCTTTGTCAGGTCTGGAATCCAACCTCATGCATGCAAACTCAAGCTCTAGCATGTGCTTTGTTATGATAGTGCTGATTCTTCCCAGGTGGGCACTTCTATGCTTCTATTTCGAAGTGATTCAGGGATTTTTTTACTGAAGCTAGCATAACCAACAAATATAAATTATATATATTCAAGGTATGCAGTGATGATTTATTGATATATGTATACAGTGTGAAATGGCATTTGTGCATGGTGAGGGCCTTAAGATCTACTCTCAGAAATTTTAAAGTAAACAAGACTGTGTGATAACTGTAGTCACCATGCTTTTCATCTTATTACTGAAAATGTGTACCTTTTGACCAACATTTTCCATTTTTTCTTATCTCCACCACTCTACTGCCTGCTTCCATGAATTCAACTGCTTTTAGATTTCGGATGTAAGTGTGACCATATAGTACATATGTCTACCTAGTTTATTTCATTTACAATAATGTAATCCAGATTCATCCATGTTCTCATACATAGAATTACATTATTTTTTATGGTTGAATAATACCTACTGTGAGTAATGTGTGTGTGCCATGTCTTCTTCACACATTTACATATTTATGAAGATTTATTTTTGTTATAAATTTCCTCAGTGAACATGGAGGTGCAGACATTGCTGAGGTACTTTTGTCATTCCAGAAACAAACATAGATCAATGGAATAGAACAGAGAGCCTAGAAATACACCTATGCATAGTTAGGCAGACTTTGATAAGGGTGCCAAGAATACACATTGAATAAGGGACAGTCTTCTATAAATGGTGTTGGGAAGACTAGATATCTTCAAGCAAAATAATGACTTTTTGGACCCATATACCATCAACAAAATACAACTTTAAATGGATTAAAGACTTAAATGTAAGATTGGATATCACAGACTTCCTAGAAGAAAACACAGGAGGAAAAAACTATGCAACTTTGATCCTGGCAGTAGTATTTTTGAATATAGCACCAAAAGCACAAGAAACAAAAGCAAAACCATATTTAACTATGCCAAATAAAAGGCTTCTGCAAAGCAAAGGAAAATAACCCGAGGAGGGCACGTCTAGCCTCCTTTAATTTAGAAAGGCACACACATTTCTCCTCAAATGTTACCAGCCAGTTCACTTCACTTGAGTAAGAACAAAGTCAAATGCTAGATCTAGGAAAGACCTCTGTAACAAAACAAACTGTAAGTCTGGGATGAAATGTGGTTTTCTTTTGGTCCCTTGTCATAGATCTTCTTTTGACCTACAGCCGGCATTTTATTTACTTCAACAATCGCATACTGTAGTCTTTAGAAACTGCATTAGGGTAGGGAAAGAGCATATGGCAAACAGGAATGAGTAAAGGGTTATCTTCTAACTTAAATTGAACGATCTCTTTTTCAATTTTCAAGTTTTACTACAAAGCAAAAAAAAAAAGAGTGTGAGATAGTAATGACAAGCAAACATTCAAGTTTTATAATTAAAACTTTACTACAAAGAACTTGCAACAACAACAAAAAATCACATACTAAAATTAACCAGGCCCCAAGTCTATACATCTCAATGAACTTCTATACAATTAGAATTCTGAAGCTGTGGAGGTTCACAATAAATTTTACACTTTCACTATCAAAATATATTTTGTGCACTTATCCACCACCAAAGAATGAAAAAAAAAATCCATGATAGTTAAAACTAGAAAAACAGTTAGCTTTATATCCTCTTTCATGACTCAAGAGTCTTTTAGCGGCATTCAGTTCTTCCTCACTACATAACATTTACCCTTTCTTGAACTTTCTACATGTTACACTGTATTTCTGCTTTATACACTACAACAAGGAGATGAAACCAATGTAGCTTTCCACCACAGACGAATGGATAATAAAAATGTAGTATATATATATATATGAGATGGAATAGTATTCAGTGCTAAAGGAAAGTGAAATCAAAATTTGTATTAAAATGAAAGGACTTTAAATGTATAATATTAAACAAGGACACACAATCTCAGAAATAAGAAGTCATATGCTTTCAATTTTATGTGGATCCTAGCCTATGTGTGTGTATGTGTGAACAAATGTATGTGTAAATATAGTATAGCAGTTTAACAAGATTTTTAAAACATAGAGTTTATCTCTGATAGTTTTTTGTTCATTTCAATTAAGACTTAATACCTGGAGTGCCAGGCATGGTGGTACACCTTTAATCCCAACATTCTCTGGAGGCAGAGGTAAGCAGATCTCTGTGAGTTTCAGGACATCCAGAGCTAAACAGTGAGACCCTGTCTCAAAATACACACACACACACACACACACACACACACACAGAGAGAGAGAGAGAGAGAGAGAGAGAGAGAGAGAGAGAGAGATTTAGTACTTGGGGCTATGTCGGTCAGTGGTAGATAGCTTTTCTAGTATGATAAAGTCCTGGCTTTGATTCCTAAGTCGCCCACCACCACCATAAAAAGATTTAGTACATCATCCAAAATACAAAGACAAAATCTATGACCCTTAAGTTCACATGAGCAGGGGAAATGGGTAATAAAATGACTGTCTAGAAAATATAATAGTTATTAGAGAGAAAGAAGTGATGCTTGATAATGGAATATTTGGGTGATAAAAAATACAGAGACATGGGGTTAGTTATGCAACTTTGTGAATATAATGCACCTGAATTGCACACTTAAAATGGTCACGCATGCCTTTAATCCCAGCACTTGGGAGGCAGAGCCAGGTGCATCTCTGTGAGTTCGAGGCCAGCCTGGGCTACAGAGTGAGTTCTGGGAAAGGCGCAAAGCTACACAGAGAAACCCTGTCCCAAAAAACAAAAACAAAAACAAAACAAAACAAGAAGGTTAAAATCAAAGTTTTTTGTTACATATTGTCCTAGTTTGGTTGCTATTGCTGTGATAAAAACTAATCAAAGGCAAGTTGAGGAGGAAAAAGTTTATTTCACTTTACAACTCCCAGGTCACACTCCATCACTGAAAAACACACAACAGGAACCTGAAGTTAGAACTGAAGTAGAGACCATGGAGGAATGCTGCTTACTGGCTTGTTCCCCTGCTTTGCTCAGCTACCTTTCATGTACAACACAGGACCACCTGTCCAATGGTGATACCACACACAGTGGATCAGGTCCTCCCCCATCAATCATTAAAAAATGCCCCACTGACATTTCTACAGTCAAATCTGATGGATCCAGCTCCCTAATTGAGGTGTCCTCTTCCCAGATAACTCCAGTTTCTGTCAAGTTAACAAAGACTAACAGATACACATGTATATTTGACTCCATGAAGAAAAAGTTAAAGCCTACTAATTCTCTGTGAAGTTTGACAACTTTTCTAGGTGTTGTATATGAAAAAGAACTTGATACTAACCAGAACTACATTTTTATGTACATTCTTCTGTTTATTAAGCCCTTAGTCTAAGTCTGTTTCTTTTCACAGCTATAGGCATTGTTGCCACCTACATACCCCCTTTGCAGACAAGAAACTGTGAGCCAGTTGAAGCTCACCAAGAAAAGGCAGCATGTTTAAGGTTGTCCAGATCTCAGATGACTGAGTCAGACTGGACTGACCAGACTCAGGCTCAGTCCTGACTGTATCAAAGCCTTTGGATTCAAGCACTCTGCATGAGGAGATTTGCCCCTCTCTGTTTTTCAAGACCTCAAGACAGCCTTGGATGCTGCTTGCTTGATTCCTCTCTACTACAAAGGAGGCCCAGGATACAGGCACAGCAACAAAGTCCCTCTTTGGAGATCAGAAATAGCCAAAAAGAGGCAGAATAACTATTTTAACACAATCTTATGTTAAGTTTATCCTTTTTCTTAGGCTCTGTATTTCAGTCTGGGTCTTTTGGGAAGCAGATGCCAAGACAAAAGTTGGTCATAAAAGAGGAAATGACATAATGTCTCTATACCCACCTTTCAAAAGACCCTAGCCAGAGAACTTGAGAGGCCCAGAACAAGAGCAACCCGCTGACCTCGCCCTGAAGCAAAGCACCATTAGGAGGAACAGGACAAAGCAGAGTAATAGCAGTGGGCAGCTAGAGGCTAGACTGCACGCAAGTCTCACACTTGTGATGACTAATGGGAGTAAGGGATAGAGGACAATGACTGGAGACAGGCTACATAATCTGCTCTTGAAACTCTCTTGGCCAGATTAACAGGAGGTCATTGCTTCAATCTCCTATAGGAGTCTCTCATACTCCAGCAACAGGCCTAAATTCATTTCTAGACTGAGTGTCATTCTCAGTGGGTGACCACTCAGGGGAAGCATGACTTTGTACCAACCCAACCCAGTGGACCAGCATCAGGGCCAGTAGCTAACACTGGGACACCTTTGTCTCCTATAGCAAAATCTTCAAAAGGCCACCTGATACACTTCTGGGGCCCCCACAGAATACTCTATTCAAAGCAACAGCTCCTCCTCCAGGAATTTCATTGTCCAGCTTGCGAAAGGCATGCAGCTCTAAAGTGGTAGGGCCAGGTTTGAAAGGGTGGAGGGCATAGCCCCGTGCTAGAGCATTCAAGACCCTGGGTTCCAACTGAAGCAGTGGTCAGCAAGCCAAACTAAAGCATACCAAAAGAACACAAAAACAAACATTTCTGAGCCAGTCTGAGCCATGGTTACATAGCTACACACACACACACACACACACACACACACACACACACACACACACACACACACGTGATTTGAAAGACTCCAAAACCAGAATTTTGTTTTTTTGTTGTTTTTGTTTTAATAATGAGGTCATCTCTTCTGGAAAACTCCTGATCCAGTACAAATGTATTGAAAGAAATCAGTCATGGGACCGGAGAGATGAGCCAGCAGTTCAGAGTGCTTCCTGCTCTTCCAGAGAACCAGAGTTTGGTTCCCAGCACAGAAGACCCAAGTTTGTTTTCCAGCACCCATGTTAGTCAGGTGGCTCTAACTCCAGACCATCAAACGCCCTTTTCTGGTGTTATTTATGTGCCCACACATATGTGGAATATGTATAAATAAAAAATAAATATTAAAAGGAAAGGAATCGCTCAGAAATAAGATCTGTAATTTCTACTACCCTCATACAGAGAAGGGAAACAGACCAGAAGAAGTTCATTGAGGGCAAAAAGTATCAGGCTGCAAATTCCACTGCAGCTGAGAGAAATCATGTCTACATGCTTCTTTGGTCATGTCGGAGAAAACAAAGTGAGAGGAGATACGACAATTTCACGCACACACACACACATAAACCCTTTCTTGATTTCCTGAAAGCATACACTAAGCATTCGCTGAGACAGTAGGGGAATCAGTTATCTTGGGAGCTCAGATGAGTATTTGAAGACAAAGGCAGGTTTGTTGGTTCAAAGGGAGCAAAAGCAGACTAGAAACTATGACTTTGCAAAAGCAGCTCAGCAGGAGAAAATCTAGCACCTTGTGTATTTTCAAGGATCTGCGAACTGTTTAATGTTCAGATTCACAAACCTGATAATTGGGCATAAGTAAAATCTCCACCATCTGTTGCTGACATAACATTTTACATAACACCAAAAATGCCAGATGGAGCCTTCACATTAGCCATGGCCACGATGCTTCCCGTTCACAGCATATATGGAATCCCATGCACTTACTGAGTTTGTGGTTCTCCGGAGCTTTCAAATCAAACCTGCCCCCTTGGTATCTGGACCGTTGCTACCCCCAGACTTGCTACCCATGACAGAAGCATCAATTTATTTTGAGCTACGGGGAGAATGGGGGAAGGAACACATATTTGAAATGATGCCTGCGTAGCAAATACAATTTATAGTTTAGAATGTATATGGTGGTTAATAACAAAGCTTTTAAAGAACTCTTTTACTGTACATAAGATTGAGACTGTATTAAATGTCCATGTAACAGACTAGGAAGTCCAAGAAATAGCTATTGCTATGGAACAAAGAGAGGGTAATAGATGTTCTGAGAGAAATAAGATTCCCACCATAAACCTTCCTCCAGCTGAAAGACTTACAAAATAGAAGCGCCAGTTTGACTGCCTTTGGTATACTTCAATATACATTAATATGAAGAATTATATTGCAGAGGCCTACATGCCCAGCATTCCCATACATCCGGTGTGAATACTCTGATATCCCCCAGATATTCTTCAGGCTTGTATCCTACCTTAGTATCCTTCCTTTCACTGTATATGGCACCAGTTTTGTACATTTTTTCTTACCTATCATAAGTGTGGTTTTCTGTGTGGCATCATGAACTGGGCAGGATGGCCAACACCTCTAATCTCAGCACTCAGGGTCCTGAAGCAGAAGACCGATGTGGATTCAAAACTACCCCTACCCTGGGCTACATAACAGTATCAGGCCAAACAGGGCCATATTGTAAGACCCTGTCTTGAGAAGTACACATGCACACGTACACGCACACAAACACACACATACCCTGTGGGACAGTGATTCATGTGCAAAGACTAACTCTGATTGTGGACTGTGCCATTCAATAGGCTGGGGCCCAGACAGAAGAGACAGAGGAGGGTGGCAGCTAATGTATGATAATGTCACTGTTCCTAAGTGACATTCCTACAGCTGCTGCCTGTGAATGTCAGGCCCATAGCTTAGTTCACCTTTCAATGTGGACCCATGCTAGCAGCATTCTGGGGAGCTTTCCAACCCTTCAGTCTCCAACCAGGGCCACCTCACTGATTCTTCCCATTATGAGACTTCTGGCTTCTTGGAGTGAGCAGCTACTGGGCTTTCCGGCTCTTGAGAGTACAGACAGTCATAGTTAGATTACCCACCCTGTAACTGTGTAAACTAACTGAATAAATCTCCTTTTATAATTATAAAAGCAAGATAAAATGGCAGTATATGATGTTTTATTCATCATCTTGCTTTTTCATTGGCTGTTTTGCTGAGTTCTACCTACTTTGCACTACATCTCTTTTGAACTGCTCTGTGACACTCCATTGCTGAATACAAATGTACTTAACATTACAAACAAAACTGCAGAGACAATCTGCCATATGACTCTTCACACATATGTCAGAGAACAGATCAGCTTACAGATCTGTATGTTTAAAGTGAAAATTTCATTCTGGAATGATTTGTTAAGTTACACCTATCCCAATAAAGAAAAGAAATCCCACCCCCTTGGAGATAGGATCTCATGTAGCCCAGGCTGGCTTCAGACTCATTGTGTAACTCGGGATGCGAAAGTTCCTTTTTCTCAGTTGTACTAGTCTGTTAGCTACAAAATAGCATAGCTTTATTTAGTTTGTGTTTCCTAAAAATCAGAGAAGTCAAGAAATATGCATCTATTTAGTGCTAAGTTCTCCTCATCTGTGAGTTTGTTTTCTCATATAGCTTGCCTACAGGATGTCTCCTTTTGTCTTACTGAATTGTAGAGTCCTCTGCATATTTTAAGATGCTATTTCTCTTAACATTTCCATGGCTTCTCTTTTTAAGTTGTTGAAAGCACTTTGCTTTTTGTTGTATTTACATTTCTGCTCTTTGTATTTGCTTGGCTGCGCTTCATTGGTGAGCTGTGTACTTGTCTGGGAAAGCTCTGAATTCTAGATACTGTCCCTTACCTGCTTTTCAGAATTTTTCAAGATTTCTTTTTCCGTTCAGGTCTCGAGTCTGTTACATTTATCTTGATGGGGTACATGACAGTGAGTGCATTTCCTTTGGAGAAGACTAACTGAATCTTCTACAAATGGAAAACTGTCCCATTATGCTACCTTTTTAGCGATTCTTCATTATTTCACAGGGCAAGTTCCAAGTGTCTTAGATTTGTCTTTTGCTCTCCTAGCAGAATCTTAGGGTCACCTTGCCAAGTTCTGCAGAAACTCTGGTTAGGATTTTTATTTAAATCCTGTGCATTTATAGATCAATTTGAAAAGTGTCATCTTCCCAATCATGTCTTTTTTTTTTCCCATGAGTTTGCTATATCTGCATGTATTCCGGCCATCTGCTATACCCTTCATTCTTTTTTTTTGCATACTTTGTGTAAATTTACTCAGCTAATTTTTGTTTATTGCTCTGACACTTGAGAACTCTATTCTAAGATATCCTAAGATATTTTCTGTGTTAATCAAAATTTATTTACTTGACTGGTTTTGGCTTTTATGAAACATTTTAAAAAGCATTTGCATTTTATTCTTGCATGACATGAAATATAACACTTTCCCACAGAGAGTCAATTATTTTCAGTTCTTATGAATAATCTCTTGACCACTAGCTTACAAGACCTCATTTATTATGCATTTTTTTCATACATGTCAGGGTAATTTTCCCACAATCAGTTACCATTGATGAATATATTAATTTTCATGTGAATATCATGTTCTCATTTCTGTATATTTTGAATATGTCTTTGTGTAGATATTTGTGCATATATACCCACAAAAAATCTATGCAATGAAATGGTGTGTCTTTTGTCAAAAGAAGTATTCAACCAGGATGCCCTTGTAAAATTGTATAAGTTTTATATTATGCTTCAATAGCTGGCAGAGCAGTTCAATTGCTCTTGTGGTTATATTAAATCAGTATGCTAATTTGGAAAGCTATCTCCAGTATTCAGTCTTCTCATCAATTGGTGCTATATTCATTTATTCATATTTTCCTCTAAGTCACTCCTCTATAATACTTTGTCATTTTCCTTACACAGATTCATTTTGAAAGTAAGATTACAGGTAAATAATTTCAAAAGGAAACTTGTTCCCCTTAATTTCATATAACTTTGGATTAGGTACTAAGAGGAGCAAGAAAGCTGCTTACTTTGGAGCGTTTCTCTTTAACCATTTTACTTATCTCCCACTGAAGATAAACCTTCCACTTTTTAATTATCTTGAGGTTTCATGTGCAAACAATACTTTTCATTTCACACTTCTAATACTGGTGACAGTACCAGCGATAAAGCCTTGAAAACATACTACTATAAGAGTGGTGAGGATCCTTGTTCCTTGTAGTGGGATCTGGTCTCCTATTTTGGTTCCTGTTTGTGTAGTGTGTGCTGCTGATGAAAGGACTTCCCTGTGTTTGTCTGGATTTCCCAGACAGCTGCTGAGCGCTTTGTAAAGACAGCCCATCCTGTGTGGATTTGTCTGGTCCTCTGTGTCTGGTGTCTACAGGCTCCCAGAACACAGCTGGAAACTGAATCTGGGCCACAAAGAATGTGTTACATTAGATTCTGGGGAGGCCCTAACAGACCAGCGCTACCCCTTTCTGGAGACATCTGCTCTCCCACAAGTCCTGAGCAGACACCTGGGTTTCCCTCATATGCTTCTATCATTGGCCACATACTTAGAAACAAAGCGAGAATTGTAGCAATTTTGTCAGCTGAGTTCCAGATGACAATCTGGGCAAAATTCAGAAAAGATATACTTAGAAAGCTATACATGCCTCTAGTTTCTTCTTCACCTTATCACCAGAGGCAAACAGTGTTAGTAAGTGAGAATGTGTGTCTATGCAGACAAGATATAAATACACGCGTCTCTTAATTTGTGTTCTATGGCTTTCAAATATATGTACTATACATTTGTGTGACAGAAACGCACTGTATCTTCTTTCCAACTTGATATATTAAAATATTTATTCTTGTCAATAGTTATATACTGCCCTCATTTTTTACATTTACATTTTTTTCTGATTTGTTGCCTTGTACCTGGAACCAACATTTCTCTAGGACAGATTTCTAAAAGTAAGTTGTTGAAGCATAAGGCAAGAATATTTTTTAATTGTCTTAATTTTCAGAAGTTCTTTAACTCATGTTATTAAGTTACCATTAATTTAGAGTCTAGTTTATGAGTCATTGTGTATTGGTTTATGATTAAATAAGTTTGTGACTATTTATAAGTAAGCCTCAGAATTTGACATTTCTATGATATGTATAAATATGTGACTTTTATATTTTACAAAAGCATCAGACTTCAAAAGTGATTACTTTAAAGGAACAGCAACGATACCAATGCTAAAACAAAGGTTATGGAAATCATCCATTTGGACAATATGGCTGAAGTGGCATACATTTTTTCTCTATCGTGAAAATGAATTTGGTTTAGGATTACGTTCTTAGGCAGCATATGAGGATAAATGTAAAATTAAATCATTAAAACTTTGAACATGTTTTATTGGGGAAAATATAAGCTGTATTTGGAAGAGGAAATGAGGCATGACTAATCACATAATGAATTCTTCTCAGAAGAAAGAATCAAAGGACCTGATTCTGCACAATGAATGAACTTGGGGAAGCAGTCAGGGAGATTTGTATTTCCTTTTCGGAATCTTGACCACTAGTCCATATAGTCGGTAGTTAAAAGTGGATGTTAGGTTGCTTTTAACCATTTTCACTGTTGGCTGGAGGTGAATTTCCATAAATGCTAACGATATCATGTTATTGTTGGTTATTTGGCTTTTCCCCTGCTGTTTATGATCTTCGTTCCATTTTTTAAGTGAGCTTGGAAATTTTTCTTGAATTTGTGGGTTTGACATTCCTATTTTTAGCTTCTCTGTTATTTAAGAACCATTTTTATTGTAAACCTTATCGTACTTCTATATATGAAGCAAGCTAGGAATTGGTCTCCCCTGCAACCACCATTATGTTTTCTTTTTGTACATTTTTGGTTTAATTCATTGCTATATAGATTTTTGTATAGTTATACTTTTAAACTTTATTTCTAAGAAAAAAGTTATCTAAGAGAAGATAACTTTCCCTTTCTTATACCTTTCTTCTTTATAGCCTTTCCTCACAACAGTTCTGCATACATACATACCTTCAATTTACCATTTCACTTTCTGTCAGCATGTTCTGTATAGTGGTCCAAAGATAAAAAAAAAAAAAAAGCAAAATAAACAAACAGTGTTAGCCAGGCATGGTGGTACATCTCTTGGAAGCAGAGGTCTGTGAGTTCAAGACCAGGCTGTTCTACATAGTGAATTCTAGTTTGGCCAGAGCTACACAGTGAAATCCTGTCTAAAAACAAACAACTCAAATAGGGTCTGAAATTGTAAAAATCGTTCTTTAAATAGAGCTTATTTTACAAAAGAAATGCCTGGTGTTCCCATGAAGTCCCTTTCTGATCAAGACTGTCCATTCCCTCCTAAAATAATGCTGCCAGTCTTTTCAGAGGCTTCCAGATCTGGTTCCATTTCTATCCTCTCTGTCCACAAATCATCTCCACACCCCAGCTCACAAGCCAAATAGCAAGTCAAATGAAGCCTTGAAATGTAGCCATCTGTGGGTGTTGAAGCAGGGGGATTGTGGTCAGCCCTGGGAAGCTGCCGGTGTAGACCACAGACTGGCAAACAACTGTCGGGGTAGGAGAGGGGGGTGAGCTGGCAGAGGGTGACATGTGCACGCTGAAGAGCTTCAAGTGATCAAGTAGCAGCGGTGGCACAGACAGCTGGGCCTGAGGTTAGCCGCTACCACCTGCTGGAGAGCAGCTGTCAGCGGGGAGCAGCCAAGTTCAGGGCCCTGACACACACAGGGCCAGCCCAACAGGTGAAAGCTGGAGACTGAAAAGAGCCAGAATCTCTGGGGCAGACATTTGGCTTGCGGCCTGGGATATGCAATCATGCCTCACATCCCAAGAGATATGTCAGCTATTCCCCTGTCCTCTCTCAAAACCCTTTTCCTCCCCCTCCTGCTCCTCTTTTCCTTCTCCTCCTCCTTCTTCATTTTTTTTCTTCTTCAAGACAGGGTCTCATGTAATCCAGGCTGGCCTTTAACTCACTATGTAGCTGAGGAAATCCGACTTCTGATAAAGATGACAGTTGTGCACCACCGCACATCATTTATGCAATGCTGGAAAATGAAGCCAAAGCCACTATAGTGCATGCTAGTCAGGCAGCATGGGATGGAGCACCAACTGGGGGTACAGTCATAGCAGCTTCTTACAAATCTCAATGAAGACTCGAGATCCTGGGCCAGCCTCTCGGGCCACACAATAAATGTAGTCAAGTCTATATCCAAGGTCCCTTGCTTGAGTTCTGAGATCACAACAGGACGCAGAATCCCCTACCTCTTGACAGAACGATAGGCTCACTTCCTAGCAGTTGTTTGCAAATCTGCAGCACACTCACCCAGCTTCCTGACAGAGAAGCCCAGTGATCGGGAAAGACTTGCACCACACTAAATGCACAGGGTAGAGAGGCCATGTGCAGGGTCAAGCATGGGCCCAGCACAGAGCAGACATGACAAAGGCTGAAAGACTGCTGGGCAAGGCCTTGTAACTGGTCAGCAGCAAAGCAGAATCTACGTGGAAGAGGCTACTGTTGCATAGTCTATCCTTGGTACATTTTAAAGACCTCATATTCTATTGCCATGGACAAATATTCATGGTTGCGTTAAATCTGCTTATTTGTGGATCTGTGCCTGATAAACAATGAGAGGTCTCTTGGCTTATGGTATTTGTAATGCCGTTGAATATAAAATGCTAAACTACATTTAGCAATTTCTCCCAGTTTGTTTAGTGAAAATGTTCAGTATGGGCAATTGAGCAGAAAAACATGTGCCCTCATATACAACTAGTTAGTAAGACATCAATTGAGACCTTGCCAGGGAAGTAAAGTAATGACCGTTTAGTTGACTAACTGCACTTTATGAGCACAACATATACATAGAAGGTAAAGCATGTGGATATTTGATGTCACACTGTCTATAACAGCATGACAGGAACAGAGAAGCAGGCCTGTTTGCTCCACACCAGCTACCTGTCTCTTTGTTCTTAGAATACCTGTGATTGGCAAGTTTATGCATGGTTCTAGCCTAGCCTCTACTATGGACTTTCTCGGGCCACAGAAGGCCACTCGGACTGTGACAGGCAGAGCAAAGAATTGTGTAGTAGTTAACTATAGGGACCACATCCCATCAATGGGAGAAAGTGATAAATGATGAATGCCCCAACCTCCTTATTTTCTAGACAGACAATTGAAGTACTGCTCCACACTGTTCCAGAGAAGGAGTCCATGGGATTGAGCACCATCTGCCAGCAGCTCACTAAGATACCTTTTGACTCCTCTATTCCTTTCTCTAGCTCATTCTCCTCATCTCTTTTCTGATTTCTGGGATCATCTCTCAAATAAATCACCTGTGTCCAAATCCTTGCCTCAGATATTACTATATTTTATAATATATATATAGTAGTATTTATATATTATCAAAATATATGTGGAAAATAAAAACAAATGGGGTACAATTATTTGGGTACATTCATACAGTAGAATATTGTGAAGTCATTAATATTACCTTGGACTCAAGTAAAAGGAAAGCATGTGGTCACATAAGGATTTGTGTATGAAAGCACATAGCAGATTTATTCATAATAGCCCTAAATTGGAAAAATGCAAATATTAATTAGCATGTGACTGAATAAAAATGTAGTATAGACATACTGTAGAATACTACTTAGAAATAAAAGAGATGGAATATTGTTAATGAGGCAACAACATAAACCTAAAAATGAGTATAGGGAGTGAAAAATATACAGAGAATGACTAATACATGACTAATTATTTCACCTATGTAAAACTTCAGTATTAGTGGGTGTAATGGCACACGCCTTTATCCCAGCATTTGGGAAGCAGAGGCAGGTGGGTCTCCGTGAGTTCAAGGCCAGCCTGGTCTACATAATGAGTTCCAGGACAGCCAGGGCTATATAGTGAGAGAGACCTGGTCTCAAAAAAAAAAAACACTTTAGTATAAGCTAATGTATACTGACAAAGCAAATCCATGGTTGCCTGGGCTAAGGGCTAGGAGTGGAGACATCGATGAGGACAAAGAGGGAGAAGAGGGGAATTACAAAGAGATACAAGGAAACTTTTAGAAGGAATGGACATGTTCATTATCTTGATTGCAATGTTCACTCCATGAGTGTTCATAAATGCTGGCACCCATCAATGTGTGTAGTTTCCCGTATGCCGCTTGTTAAAGATGAAAAATGGCCTTGGATGAAAATAATGACATGAAAATTATTCATATGAAAACGATAGCTTGAAACCAAAAACTAGTTTTAAGTCGATATGAACATATGAGTATAAGTATCCATACAAATTCATAGATTCATTCATGATCAAAATAAAAATGTCCAATATTTTACTAGTATTTATCTCAGAGTTTGGGGGATGATGGTAATTTGTTTTTTCTTTCTTTCTATTTCCTTTAATTTCTTGTATAGCTATACATTCCAATTTTGATAATGAATGATTATTACTTCTGTAAAGTAGAAAAAACTGATAAGACATAATGTATCTTAAGCTACACGCCTGGAAAACAGTAGAGGCCAGTGACTTTCGAATTAGATTTTTGGAGCCCTGGGTCTTCCATAAAGACGCTTCAGAGACCGGCTAACAAGGAACCAGAATAGATGTGGCCAGAGCTTCATTTTGCCCCAAAGTTGAGCAGCTGTTTTCATTTAAGGAACAAATTTGAAGGTCAGAAATACGTCATTTACTGAGGCCCGAGGCCGTTCGAGTACTTTACGGTGAAGACAGACCTTGGAGGAAATACGAGCCTTGACTAAGTAAAGCAGCAGAAAGTGGGTCTTAGAGAATAGTCCAAGCGATGGAAATGGAGTAGCACTTTCCTCTAGAGCATACTTTTCCTTATACCCATTACTCTGTCAATGCAAAACATAGCTCCCATCTCAAAGGGAATAAGAGGTCATTTGTTCAAATATGAGTGACCATGGCCCAGGAAGACTGATTTAGGTGACTGTAAATACCATGTTTCAATGTACAACAGTTTGATGAAGTTTTTACAGTAGGAGAACAAGGAAGGTATTTGTAAAATACATTGATGGAAACAACAGGTAGGCAGTCACAGCCGAGCAGGGAAGTAAGTCTGTGCTATAGAGCAGGCAAGTCTCTATTATTTCATGTGTTATCTGATGACATTCTTAGAAGCTAAGGGATCTGTTTGTACATTCCAAAAGAGGATTTTACTGGATAGTCACAAGGACACTAGTTCAAACACAGAAGTAAGCAATAACGGGCTATTAAGGTACTAAAGATATTGCAAGGTGATTTGGCTCAAGACCTGCAACATTCCAGCTCGCCACAATCACTGAAGAATTAATCAGACAGCTTTTACCTGGGGACTTCAGTTCACCCTACTCAGCTCTACCTTCAAGTAAGAGCCATCCACTGCACATGACACAGCTGAAGTGTAAGTCCACACAAGATCATGCCTGACAGGAGCCCAAAGGACTCCACAGCAGAGCCAAGGGAGGTGATAGCGATACTTTTAGTGGACTTTATCCTCCTAATCTCTGCCAGAATCTGTGCCCCATTTTGGTATTAAATCACTAATACTTTATCAAGGTAATATGAATTTCCTCACTCACAAAACTTTTAACCCTTACCAACCCTCCAAATGGCTCTGTCTTTTCCTAGTGCTACCACAAATGGTACTGAAAATCCAAAAGCTCCCCACTTCCATGTGAAACTCTCTGAACATCCTTATGAAGGTCAACAAAAAAGACACACAACTTTCTACTGGCTTCTTCTTTGCAAGGATCCTTAACAGTCCTTGAGTCTTCTGCAGTAAACTCATATAACTTTTCTGGAATTATCCAAACGGCGTCTAAGAAGGGCTTGTAGTATCAGCTGCTGCCAAAGCATGTGTGAGGCAATGAGCTGGCTTTACACAGGCTAGATCCCAAGTCCTGAGCCAACATGGGCAACATGGACCAAGGGACATGCACTGAGGCTTACTAACTTCTTGATCCTCATAATCCTAGCTTAATACCAATTGTTGTGTCTTTGCTGGCATCAAAATCTACATATCTTGTTAGGTTCATGTTTTGAAGACAACTGGAAGTGCACAGCAGGTCAAGGCTTGCCAAAGAAAGGAAAAACAGCCCACTCATTTCTGGCCCATGGCCTGCTAGAAGGTGTTCTTTGGTGATGGCCAGGAAGCAGCATATTAGATCCAGTATGGTCCTGTCCATGGACAAACTGTCTCAGCACAGTGTTGCTCTTCAAGTTAAGTGTTCACCAGGTAATTCTGGTTCCAAATGACTTAAAACAGCATTTTCGTCTACTTCAACCTAGGCTCTAGTTGACTAGGGAATTATTAAAGCAGTTCTCCACTGACAAAGATATGTTCGAGAAGATTTTCAAAGCATAGCCATGAACTAAGCAATAGATTTATGATTTGCTTGTAGAAAATGGAGCACGTGACACTGTTTCAGTCTTAGGAGCTCCGTTTAAAATTGTGGTTGTCAGCAGGATCGTTTCTCTATGAAATGAAAAGTGTAAGTCCACACAAGATCACCCCTGTTAGGAATCCAAAGGACTCCACAGCATTGCCAAGGGTAGAGGTAGATACTGAAAGGACATGATAGGAAAGTGAAGTCAACTCCTTTTTAGTGTCTCAAAAAAAGAGACTTGTTAGTGTCTTCTAGCTCCTGAGACCCAAACACTGTGGAGTACGTTAGTATTTCTCAGTGTAGAGGACAGTAGTGAGTTAAAATAAAGATAGCTTATTCAAAAAGAACATGCCACTTATCCCCACCCAAAGAATTTCAGTTTCCTACATGCAGTGTTTATGCTTGCAGCTGCAGAGTCAACCAACACGTAGGCAAAGGTCATAGTTTTAAAGTACACTGGAGTAAGGGCTACTCCCAGCAGGCCCCACCTGGCCACTTGGGTAACTGCAGATCTGCAGCTCACTTAGGACCAGATGGCTCCTGATGCTCCAGGCTAAAATACAAGTTTCCAGCTGGCTTGCTCCTAAGTGGTTTTGGACTCACTCAAGGAAGTTTAAAATACTGATGATGGTGTCCCATCCTGAAATGTCTAATGTCATTCATTGGTCTGGGTCCAGCCTGGACATGAGGTATTTGAAAGCCCTGAAGATAATTCTGATAGACAGCCATGATTGAGAAGTATTGTTTTAAAGAAGAGCCCACTGGCCTGTTTTTAGAATAAAGTCTGATGGGGACACAATGGCCATTTGTTCGCATATTGCCCATGGTGCCTTGTCCATGTCAGTGGCAGAGCTCAGAAGTTCCAACAGAGATGGGAAAACCTGCAAAGACCAAACTGCTTATTATCCAGTCTTTCACAGAAAATGTTCCATGAGCCTGTTTTAAAGAGAAGTTTCAGGAAGACTTTCAATGTCATGGGAAAAAAAATCTCCACAGAATGTAAATATTAAGGTAATGAGGCTTTGGGATCCTTCCTGTTGCCCTGTTGCCTTACAAAACACATGCTGTTCTCAAGTCGTAGCTAAGGACACCCAAGGAAGGAAAGGCTGGGCTAGTTTGTGTTAGCACAAGCAGGGAGCTGCACTCTGGAAGATACATTTCCCAAAGAACAGAGCAGAAGTAGGGAGGAATGAGCTTCAGGGAAGAGTTTCTAGAAGCTTTTGGAAGATGGGGGCTTGGGAGCTGTCACTCTGGGATGCGTGGCACTGCAGAGGTGGACAAATCTGGTGATTTTTAGACATGTGGCTGTCTGGTATGAATCATAGTCCCCTTAGTCTGAGAGGCTTCTGCAAAGCTGCATACATTTCTCATACTTTTTTTTTTACATCAGGTTAGGCTTTTTGCAATGTTATTCTGTGCTCAGATGAGCACAGTAGAAGGTGGATTTAAGCCACAGGATGAATAGACCTAAAAGCTGGCCATTTCTGACAGCTTTGGAGCAGTGGGGATGGAGCATGTAGCAAGTTAGCAGCAGAGCAGTGAGAAGAACTGAAGTAAGTGTAGAAGAGTTTACAGAAAAGCAGTGTGGTATTTCTGGGTTCATTTTCCCAGCTCCAGCTCTGGGTGGTTCTGATGAGACATGTATAAATTAGCATCTGCTATCCTCCTGGTTACTGGAGCCCACAACACCCATTCCTACTTCACTGTGAGGAGTAGCACACTGGCACTTGGGTGCCATAGTGTTAGCAAAATGACCACACTGTATAATCCCCTTGCAGATCCAGATTGCCATCACCCAGAATCAAAGCCTTTAAAAAAAAACAGGTGGAAATAGCTGGAATGAATGCAAACACATGCTTCTGGAGAAGCTTTCCAGAATAATCAGCAAATGTCTCACCTATTCTATGGCGTGTTGGTCCTTCCAACGAGAGAAGAATGGTTTAGGACAATGATTCTCAACCTATGGGTTACGATCCCTTTGTGGTCTAACCACCTTTTCACAAAGTCGCCTAGGACCATTGAAAAAAACACAGATATTTACATTAAGATTCATAACAGTAGCAAAATTACAGTTATGAAGCAGCAATGAAAATAATTTAATGGTTGGAGGTCACCACAACATGAGGAACTGTATTAAAGGGACACAGCAGTGGGAAGGTTGAGAAGCACTGCTCTAGGAGCTTGCATCTATCAAGAGCTTTCATAGCAAGGTGATCCATGAAAGTGACATAGGCCAAGGTGAATCATAGGGCTATGCTGCCGTAGAGCAAGGACCAAACCTGAAATGAGAAGGCAAAAAGGACATCTAAGCTTCTTGTTACATAGTGTTTCAGCATTGTGGCCCAACATGAGCTAGTGTTTATCTCCAACTCAGAAAACAGTAGTCATCATGATCACTTATTCATCATCTGCCCACAGGTTGGACCTGGAGAGCATCTGACTCAAGGAGTGATGGGATAAAACATCACAAGATACATGTACATTCATAGAGTACATTTCAAAAGCCTAAGCTTTCATTTTTACCTATTCTCCAATTTGTGTTTGTGATGATTTATCTTTCTATGCATGTTCATCATACTATCTCGTAAATTCTGCTTTTGTCCATTTTTGCTACAGTAACAGAATACTACAGACTAGTTTTTAATTGACAGAAATTTATTTGCCCCATGGTTCTAAAGGCATGGAAGTCTGAAAGCATGGTACTGGTACCTGGCAGCAGAATCTCATGGTAGAAGATAAAAGGACAAGTAAAAGGCAGGAAGAGAGGGATGGGGAGACAGGAAATGAGAAAGGTAGAGGAGAAGAGGAAAGGGATAAGGGAGGGGAAACATTTACCTTTATCAGGAATATATTGCAGAATTATCAACCCACTCCTGCAATGATGACATTGATCCATTCCCTTATGATCTAATTATCTTTTAAAGGCCCCACCTCTGAACACTGTTATACTAGAGATTAGATTTCTACCACATGAACTTTGGGGAACAAGTTTAAACAATAGCACTTTCATTACCCAAGCATAATTTGTATCAGAAAAGGTCCATTTATAATTAACCTACCTAAACAGCCTATATGGCCATAAACCGATGGTATTTTATTCAGCTGTAAAGAAAAATTAAATTTACAGATAAATGGATGGGGCTAGAAGACATTATACTGAGAAAAATAACCCAGACCCAGAAAGACAAATGTAGCATGTTCTTGCTCAAATGTAGCTCTTAGCATCGATATTTTAGATTTCTGTGTTTAATTTGGAGTAGCTGTAGAGCCAGGAAATGATAAAGGGATCATTGTTGAAGAGAGGGGAGAAGATCTTAAGGGAGGGGTAGCTGAACATGGGTGATATGAAGGGACAAATGGGGAGGGAGGTTTAAGTCAGGAGAGGGGGTTGGAAGAGTAGGGAAGGGGAGGGGATAGGGGGAAAAACTAACATTGAGGATGTTAGAAAAGCAAAATGGAAATCTATTCTTTCATAAGCTTCATATATAATAGTGTGTGTGTGTGTGTGTGTGTGTGTGTGTGTGTGTGTATTAGCATGCACAATGGACTTTACCAGAAGCTATGGGTTGCCAAATAGGAAGCTCAGTGCCAGGTATAGGATACCACTTCACAAGCTGTTGATCAGAAGTGTCCCAGAGACCACCTAAACAATATAAGCTATTGCCATTGTTCTTGGTTGCCCACCAGACCTTGATGGTAAGACCCTATTGCTGAAGACACCACACACTTTAGCCAAAGGACATAGAAAGGTCAAGTTGGAAATAACCATGAAGCTTCCTCTTCCCTACTGGGTAGCTTTCCCAGCACCAAAAAGGTGCTGTGTAGGCTGTTGGGGGAAAAGGTCATCAATAGTCTTATCCAGTTGTGAACCCTGCAGATTACTATAATGACCAGTGTGAAAAGATACAACCATTGTGTACATTAGCAGCAGGAATGTTGTAGGGTTAACCAATCGCTTTCTGATTGAATTTAAGGCCTGCTTCACATGCCTAGTACTGTAAATCTGGACAAGAACTTGTGGCTGGGAGCATGCAGGCCCCAGAGATGAGCTTAATACTGGACATAGTATCAAACTGGCCCTGAAATTGGTATCTCTCCACCCATGGTTTAGTGCAACTCTCAGTCATCATCAGAGATGCTTCCTTGTGCAGTGGTCAGTGGTTGGCGCAGAAATTCACAACTGGTCAAAGTGCAGAGAATATGTGTCAGTAGAGTACTCAGCCATAAATGGGACATCTATGGCAGCCCACCCTACGCCCTTGTCCAAGGCTCAGGAACCATTGTGGAAGAGAGAGCTGGAAGACTGGAAGAGCCAGAGGTCAGTGTGGAGCAGAGCAAAACAACATCTTCTGGACATGACAGAACCATGGTACTTGCTAATTCATGGCAGATACAGTTTGCACATAATTGTCTCAATAGCAAGGCAGTTGGCACTCTATCAGTAAGAGAGAAGGAGTTATGAACTCCTACCCCAAATTGAGGTACTATGGACAGGCGATGGCTTCTAGATGAGGGAAAGTCAGTCTTCTTTATGAGTGTGGTGACTGGTAGTTTGACCATGTTCCACTGGATAGCCATACACCCAGGAGTATATGGGCACCACAAATTAGAGTGGATGGGTTATTTTAGAGAGAGGGAGAGAGAGAGAGCGAACACAAATTTTGAGAGGGTAGGAGGGTAGAGGTGGGTCTTGGAGGAGTTAGAGGAAGGAGTAGGGTGAGTATGATCAAAATACATTGCATAAAATTCTTAAGAAATTATTAATTAAAATATTTTTAAAAATAAGTAAATGTAAAAAAAGAAATAACCAATCTGTCTAGAACTGGGGGTGTGGCTCTGTGGTAGGGTTCTTTCCCTTCACATGTACAAAACCATGTTCTATCCCCAGCACTGCAAAAAAAGAAAAAGAAAAACAACTATAATTAATCTGCCCAATATAGAAACCAAATGTCATAGTAAGTGCTAAAAAAAATAAAGTAGGATTTTCTGAAAAGAAAATGAATTCATTTCTCTAAAGCAGGAAAGTAAGTTTATATTTTCTTTTGGAAATAAGGCCATCATTGAGAGATCAGAAAGGGAACAGGTCCCTGTCAGGGAATTTCCACAATGCAAGCCTGGTCCAGAATGTTTTCCAAAAAAGAAAACAGTGGCCCCTTTCTGGGGAAATTCTGAGCAGCCGAACAATGTAACCACTAAGGTCAAGCTCTGCCCAGAATTAAACATTGACCAGTCAAGACTGCCTTCATTTGCATAACGGGAATTCCATAGTGTATCAGCCTAACCAAAAAGGAGATGTAGCTCCCAAATAAAACCCACCACACCCAAGTCCAGGGCAGGCATTTATTCTGCTATTTCCCTGCCTGCTCCTACCTTGCAGTGTACTAAGTTTGCCTTTTCTACTCTGTCTAACGTGGGTGAATTCATTTACTGCTCTAGTCCCTACCCTATTTATTGTGTGTTAGATTTAAGATAATAGTACTACCATACATTAAGCAACAATGGCACTTGTTGACTTTTCTTTTGACACAACTCTTCTGGTAAAACCGTTTGATAGCTAGATGTACACGCCAGTACTCCTAGATACTTAAGAAGTAGAGGCTAGAGGAGCAAAAGTTTCAAGGCCAGCCATGGCGATACAGCCCGACCTTGTCTCAACATAAAATAAAAGTAAAAAAAAATCGAAAGGTCTGAGGATGGAGTTCAATGGTTAAAGTGCTCGTCTAGCATATGTATTCTCTTCTGGTTTCAGTTCCCAGCACCAGAAAATACTGTGTGACTCTTCCTCAGTCACAGCTGACCTTCATGCACAACCATAAACAACCCTACCAGATTCTTATTCCAGCTTTGCCAGTGGCTTCAGCCATTCCCCAGCATCATCACCCGCTTTTATGAATGCCTTCACATTAGCAAGCTTGGCAGTTTCAGTCTAAAAACACTTTGCATCTCAACATTACATTTTACAACATCCACATTCAACAACACAGTTACTTCCCAAGCTCCTTTGCTCGACTATGAACACTTTAATGGAGACTATTTGGCTTACTTATCTAGTACCATCAATGACTGCCATAAAATAGGTACCAATTAACATTAGCTGATTGTGATTGATAGCTTTTCATTTAAGATCTTCATCTTCAAATGCTGACTAGCAAAAAAGCCTGGCATGACGTTTGATTGAGGACAGATTTTATTAGGTAATCAGTTTCTTACTATAATTTCAAAATACTCTGCTGACTTTTGCTTACATATCCAATTTATGAGTATTTGCACAATAAATATTTGAACTGCAAAAACTCGCTAATGCTAATTACTGACATCCTTAGTGGAGGATCTATGAGTTATTCATCTACCTCCAATGACTGCCATAAAGTAGGTAGCAATTAATAGTCATTGAATTGAATGTTGTTTTGTTTAAGATCGTCATCTTCAACATTACTAGAACTACATCAAAAGTAACAGCACATTTAGATCATTAGCAAGATCAGAAAGAACATACAGATGCGACTTTGGGTACTTGTAGAATGCTTTGTGTTATTTAGGCTAATGAGTTGATATTCAAGTAAAACAGAAAATATTTATAACCTTTACATGAAAATTTTCAGTGACTAGATAGCTATTCCTCTCCCTCTCTCCCTCCTTCCCATTCTGTCCCTCTGTCCCTCTCTCCTCCTCTTCCTCTCTCCCCCTCTCCCTCTCTTCCTCCCTCTCTTCCTTTCTGGGATTGCCCAGCCTTTGGCTTGTTTGCTGACACCTGCCTCTTCAGGAGGCAGCCTTCAATGCTGAGTTCTCAAACAGCAAAGTCTGTAGTCTCATTCAGAAGGACCCCTCTAAGCAAGTTTAGGAAGATGCAAGATAACAATTCCTTCTCATTCCCCTAGAATTTGAACACACAAATGTAAAAAACCCATTAACTCTGTTTCTCAAAAACAAGAAAAGCAAAATGTCACAAAAAGTGAGATCAACTCCAATGCAGCTTCAATTAATAAAGGAGCTTCGTCCCTTCACTGTTTGTTCTGGGAACTTTTCAATCACTTAGCATTGGCAAAGCTTCAGAACAAAGACAGTAATTACCAAATAAAAATTGCCTTCAGTGCATTGTCTGTGTTCACAGTTTGGCATGAACAGATTTATGATCCTTTCATTCCAATAGGAACTACCAGTCTGCCTTTCACTTCAAATAGCCTATTCATCTCAGCATAAAAACAGCTAAAATACACCAGCAGAATATGCTGCCTCTGCAGCCAGGGCTGCAGACAGCAGGAGTCAGCTTCTTCCAGCAGCCCCAAATATAACTGGCTTTAAGGAACTACAAAACAAAGGCTCGACAAAGCACTTACATCATTTCTGAAAAACAGCAATTATTTAGTTCCAGTTCCTTTGACTACTCTGCATCTTTATCCAAAATTAAATTAATTCTGTTGTGTACAAAATAGCCAAAATGCAGATTACTGTGGGCGATTTGGGCTTAAATAATGATCTGTGGCTGCTATTCAAATACATAGATTGATCCTTTCTAGTCCTTGGGGAGCAATGTCAGAGGGGGCTGGTTTTTTGGCTTCATAAAGTTAAACAAAGCATAAAGACACACTTGAACAGAAACAAGCAAATTGGTGGCAGTTTACTTGACTCCCAATAACTATCAGCAAAACATCTTATGCTGCCCTCAGTCCTATACTTGAAATAAATGTGTATGCTTGTGGAATCATAAAATAACATTCATAGAGGGTAGATTCATAAAAAGAAGTCTCTAGAAAATATAGACCCTCATGGAAAACTACGGACACATGGATACATACATGTTAAAACATATGAACCAATTCCCAACTCGACAGTTTCCAGCCACAATGTTCTCATTGATGTGTATCTTACCTTGTTTTCATAGCAATGAGGGACCTGCAAATGGCCCTGTTGGCTTGTTGCCATCAGTGTATAAAACCTGCCCTCCTTGGTCTATCCCAAGTAAACACTCACTTTAACTATTCAGTTAACAGGGTTGTGTGACTATAACAGAGTGGCATTCTGAAAAGGCACTTTTAAAACTTGAGGAGCCTTATCTTCACACCTGTAGCTAAGCCTATGTATGACAACATGTAACTCTCTTGACCTTATGAAATCTCAGGATGCCTTTTCTTAGTTTTTTTTTATTTTTTATACATATATAATTTTGTGTGTGTGGATGGTTTGCCTGCATGTATGTCTGTGTACCATGTGTGTGCCTGGTGCCCATGGAGGCCAGAAGAGAGTGACAGATCCCTTGGAACTGGAGTTATGGATGGTTGTGAGCTGCCCTATTGGTGTTGGGAATTGAACCTGAGTCCTCTGGAAGAGCAGCAAGTGCTCTTTAACCACACAGCCGCCATCTCTCTAGGTCCAGGGTGCCTTTTAAAAATTTATTAAATATTTTAGTCAGTGGAAGAGATTGAATCTTGGGCTTCACACATATGAGGCAAACTCTCTGCTGTGAGCCATATTCCCAGCCTGTTTTTTTTTTTTTTAATGGTTTTTCGAGACAGGGTTTCTCTGTGTAGCTTTGCGCCTTTCCTGGAACTCACTTGGTAGCCCAGGCTGGCCTCAAACTCACAGAGATCCACCTGGCTCTGCCTCCCGAGTGCTGGGATTAAAGGCGTGTGCCACCACCGCCCGGCCCCAGCCTGTTTTTTAAGCATTTTGGCAACAGGGTCTCACTAAGGTGCCCAAGCTGTCTTGAAGTCACTCTGTAACCCAGGCAGGCTATGAACTTGTCATCTTCCTGCCTCCTCCTTTGTAGATGAAATTAGAACCTACATGACCAGGCCCAACAAGGATGCTGTTTTTATTTTCATTTGTTTGCTGAGACAGGGTCTCATACATTCCAGGCTTGCCTCAAATCGGCAATGTGGTCAGGAACAACCTTGAAATTCTTATCTTCCTGCCTCTCCATTTTCAAAGGCTGGGATTACAGGCTTGTACCACCACAGCCAGTTTTATGTTGTGTTCATAATCAGATTCAGGGCTTTGTGCATGGTAGGCAAGCCTTCCACTAACTGAGCCATATCCCTGTCTCCATTAGTCTGTTTTGTTTCATTGATTGGTTTTTGGGGGTTTTCAGATAAAGTCTCACACTAAAGCACAGACTTGCCTGAAACTCGCTATATTAGAGCCCAAACTAACTTCAGACTTACAGCAATCCTTCTGCCTCAGTCTCCGAGGTGCTGCGGTTGGAGGTGGGAGTCCCATGCCCAGCTAGGATGCTATTTTTTAAATGCAGTGTAGAGAACTGTTCTTGATTATCTCTCTCATCACACTCCTCATAGAGAGATGATTTGATGAGCCAGTCGGCTACAGCTGGATGGGCTTCTTAGCAATACTGTGACCTGCTTGAAGAATGAAGCCTTCAAGAATCCCCACAGTAAGTGAATCTGTTGCCCAGGAACACATAGCTTAACTCCAGGGTTTTTCTCTTTTACTGAAACACTAAACAACTTCCGTACTCAGTGTTTCTCAAGCACATGGGAGTAAGCACTAGACTAGAGTGTCTCCAAGCTTGCTTCCATAGCTAACATTCTGTAACGAAATCTAGGTTCAGATGCCACATTGTGAACTGATAACCATAAGTCTCCATCAGCCAATTGCTAAAGAGCTTGAGAATTTTTCAAAGTCAGGGCATTTTTTTTTTCATAAAAGTCCTTTCCCTCCCCTTTCTTCATCTTCCATGTGCATGAATTGTCTACATCCCCAGGCATCAGGCCGATGTCTCCAGTCATACAACTCTACATTCTGCCAAGCGTGTTGTTGGTTGGAGGTCCCCTGGTAGATGTTGTTCATACAGCACCACCACTCTCACCTCAAAGGGAATAAGAGATAGTTTATTTTATAACTGAATATGAGTGACTGTGGCTCAAGAACCCAGATTCATGGCACCCCAAATGCCATGTTCCAATATGGGAACAGTTGCATCAAGTTTTTACAGTAACAAAACAAAAGAAAGTCATAAGTTAAGACATTTTAAAATACATTGTGGGGCTAGAGAAAGGTCCTCATGGTTAAGAGTATGTACTGCTCTTGCAGAGGACCGGAGTTCAGTTCCCAGAACACATGTCTAGCAGCTCACTACCACCTGTAACTCCAGTTCCAGGGAATCTGATGCTCTCCTTCATGGAAACCTACACACACACACACACACACACACACACACACACACACACACACACGCCAGGTAGATGGGTTCCAATAAATTGGGGGAACCTCTGCTATAGGCTTTAGATGCTATCTGATGACATTCTTAGCCTTTAGGTTAATGGAAGCTAGTAGTCTATGTTCCAAAAAGATTTCACATAGTAGTCACAGGATGTTAAGTCAAACACAGAGATAGGCAATGAATGGCTATTAAAGGGGGTTAAAGATAGCCCGAGTTAATCTGGCTCCAGATCTGCAACATTCTAACTATTCACAATCATTAAAATTCCAATCAACCAGTCAGCTTTATAGAATCTTTACTTCGGGTGAGGTTTCTTTCTGGGACCTTCGATTCACAATGCAGATTAAGGGTCAGTTCTGAGGAATTGGCCTATAAATATAAAGCAACAATATTCTGCCCTAATTCCCATCTTTGCAAATCAAGCTTCTAAAACATCTTCATCACTGTTACAATCTCCTGTGTTACTTGCCTTATGCAAACTTTGCCTGTCTGTCTGCTTTAAATGCCAGTTGTTCACACTTTACTCTCTCCAGCTTCTCTCGCTGGCACACCCAGAGAAGAGCTATCACCTTCCACCAATAGAATAGCCGTTTCCATATCTAAGGCCTGATTTCTTCCTCTGCATTCTGTTTTTCCATTTCATTTACATTTCTTTTTTCTAGAATTCCTCTACCCTAACTTCAATGGCTTTGATTACTCTGCTCTGGACTCGCTCCAAGTGAACTAAAGTTCCCAGTTTGAATACAGTGCTTCCATGGAGATCAGACGAATAGAGCATTGGCTCTTAAATCTGGCAGAACATCAGAATTATACTTTTTAAACTAGGGATTACTAAATCCTACACAGCCATGTGATAAACATTGCATTTTCTTAGACTTTCTGTTCTTAAGTAACAGGATTTCATTGGGCCAAAGAACAACTTTGGCCTACTTCCTCATGAGGTTTGTGACGAGGAACAGCCAGCCACAATGGCTCTCTCTCAAATATTAACTTTGCTTTGTTAGAGAAGCTATCAGGAAAGCCATCATACTACAAAAACTATATTGATTTTCATTTGAATGGATTCCTTCCAAAATTCCAGGCCCCTCTCAGCTTTTATGCTACTGGGAGACCTTTCCAGTCTGACACAACTCCACCAACAGCTCTCACAGTTCACACATTCTGAAGGGGTTGTGCACACTAAATCGCTTTGCTAGCATCCTCCATGAGCTTTTAGGTTGTGGAGTCCTTCATTCTTCCTCCTACTGGAACTAAATTAATTTCAGTTAGAATTAACATTAGGAACAAGTGCTCGCTATAAAACCTCTGTGTGCATTTCCCACTAATCAGTAGCTACAGTGGAGGTCCCATCAACTTTGTGGATACTTGGAACCTGCTTGCCTCCACCACACATGTATTATACAATAGCTGCCTTTGTGATGAAAAAAAAGTTGTTTTCCTGAATGACATTTGGAACAGTCTGAAGGCAGAGGTTATGCCTGAAATATGTTTACATTTCCTTTAGGAAATGGTCTTTAGTGAGTATACCTTCAAAATGCAAAACACAAATGCGATTAACTAACTAATTGACTGACTTACAGATAAGGAAGTTGAGGCCCAGGACATTAGAGTGACTCATGAGAAGAAGAATAGGTAACTAAGTGAGGTTGTGGACTAGCATAGGTCCTGGGCTCTTTTTCACTTGCTCCACCAGGGTAGGTAAATGGCCAGCAACACAAAGTAAAAGCCCCTCCCCCATTGAAATCTTGAAAGGTGTGTTTTGGGAAGGTTGGAATGTCCCAGCCAAGGAAAAGAGAGGAGTGGCACCATCAGTAAACTGAGGACTAACTCTGCTTTTCTGAGTCAGGCATGATCTCAGTGACCAAGCACTTACGCAGACAGGGGCACATTGACACTGGGGGGAGTCACAGCGTTTGGATAAATTAGGTGATCGAGTACTTTTTGGCGCAAGCTACCGCAAGTCCAAACGCTTGGCCTCACCCCAGTCACAGATATCACATTAAGAATTAGCAGTATAAGCCTTCTTGTGGTGTCCTTGACCCCTCTGACTCACACAATCAACTAACCTGGGCTCATAGAGGCTCCCAGAGACTGAACCAACAACCAGGGAGCCTTCGTGAGACTGACCTAAGCCCTCTGCATATATGTTACAATTGTATAACTTGGTCCTCTTGTGGGACTCCTAACAGTGGGAACAAGAGTTGTCTCGGACTCTTTTACTGGCTTTTGGGACCCTACTTCTCATACTGTGTCACCTTGCCTAGCCTTAATACATGGGGAGGTGCTTAGTCTTACTGTAACTTGATATGTCATGTTTTGTTGACACTCATAAAAGACCCTGCCCTTTCCTGGATACAGAGAGAAGAGGAGGTGACTGGGGGGAGGAGAGAATGGGGGCGAGGGACTAGGAGGGGAGGATTGGGGGGGAGGCTGTGGCTGGGATGCAAAATAAATAGATGAATAAAAAAAGAATTAGCTATAACCAGTAGTGGTGGCGCATACCTTTAATTCCAGCACTCAGGAGGCAGAAGCAGGCAGATCTGTGAGTTTGAGGCCAGCCTGGTCTACAGAGTGAATTCCAGGACAACGAGGGCTGCACAGAGAAACCCTGTCTCAGAAAAAAGAAGAAGAAGAAGAAGAAGAAGAAGAAGAAGAAGAAGAAGAAGAAGAAGAAGAAGAAGAAGAAGAAGAAGAAACAGTAAATAGTAACAAGGAAGATTTCCATTCCATTGGCTGCACTTGACAACACTTACATTCCTTTAGCAAGACATCATCAGAAGGTTTCTCCTGCAAACTGATGTCCATCTCGTTCTTATTTGCTGTCCTTGAATCCAAGTGCACCTTGGAGCATCTCAGTGTTATTGCTGCCACTGCTGTTTCTATCACTGGTGGATGCTGGGACTCTAAGCCCCCAACCAGGCTTTCACCCAGCTAAATTAGCCCAGAGTTAGATCTAAGAGAAATACCCAATGAGGAAGGGGCTACAAGCACAGCCACAATTCAGTTCCAGTGAACCCAGGTACTTTGGAACATAAAAGGCTATTTATTAGCCAAATTTCAGGGAGGAAGAAAACAAAACTGACCAAATCTGTAAGTTTGTTCTTTGGAGATGGCTCCCAAAGCCATGATAACCTTCCTCACTCCAAAGCAATACTTGGGGCATGGTATGGTGGGGGAAGGTTGGGGATTCAGAGGCCCTGCTTAGAGCAAGTGTGACTTCTTTGGTCTCATGTGCCTACAAAACTCTTCAAGCTCAATTGCAAATGAGTCAGCAGAGTGTTCTGGAACAACCAAGGAGAGGATGTTGCCTTTAGGAGACTATTTATTTGGTTGCTACATAATACTCTAGGTTAATTAGGAGCAAGAATGAGAGAAGCTATTTGGAAAAAGTGATAGCAGCTTGAAAGCCTCACCCACCCCTGAGCTAATGCAGGAAGAAACATTCCAGCTCTGTGCGATTCATTATTTTGAGGAGGTGTAAGAAAGTGACATCAACCAAATATTATTACAAAATCTTTGATCATATTGGCCCAGATATCAGTCTCATAAAGTCAAGATTACAGAAAAAAAAAGAATTGGCTCAACATTTGAATCAACCCTTCATATTTCAAAGTATCATTTATGTCCAGTGTGGCTCCAGAATGTTATGTGTATCAAGAGCAAACTCTTGCCAACATACAAATTAGCATGGCTTAGAAACATCTTTTCTCATTTTCTGAATCTTTCTACACATGGCAAAATGACAAGGGTGGGGGGCAAATCCTTTCAATATTCTCAGGAAACTGGGTTTATCGTGATGCCTATAGTGATTCCTTAAGAAACCTCGGTCTCAAAGAGAAAAAGATTGGAGCAGAGAGGAAGGGAGTCTTTGCTTTTGGAAATCTACCTGTCTTCATACGACAACCTTAATGCTGCTCCTGAGACTATTTCATCTCTCTTCTTGGTCATCAGTTGCCTCAATTATATTAGTCCTTTCCCTTCAGTATTTATACATCCTCCCATATTCAACACCACCTTAACCTTGTTTCATCTCTTCTGCTTCCTCCAAACTGTTTTGAAGCACTTTCCAGACTTTATGTTCTTTTATCCACAAATAGTTAATTATATATGTCTGAAAAACAATAGTCATTTTTTTTAAATCCAACCAGGCTGGGAATACAGTTGAGTGGTAACATGTTTCCTTCACATGTATGAGGCCCTGAGTTCCAGCCTGTCCTAGTTAGAGTTTCTATAGCTGTGAAGAGACACCATGACCACAGCAACTCTTAATAAGGAAACACTCAATTGGGGCTGGCTTTCAGTTCAGAGGTTTAGTCCATAATGGTCATGGCGGGAAACACGGTGGTGTGCAGGCAGACACGATGCTGGAGAACAGGCAGCAGGACGAAAAAGACATTGGGCTTGGCCTGAGCTTCTGAAACCTAAAAGCCCACCCCCAGTGTCACTTCCTTCAACAAGGCCACATCTACTCCAACAAGGCCACACCTCCGAAAAGCGCCACTCCCTATGAGCCTATGGGGACATTTTCATTCAAATCACCATACATGCCCAGTACCAGATATGTGAATAAATGTACAAATATGTATATATTTTATACATACATACATACAGAAAACCATAATGTATTTATTAAAACTAAAAGATTAGCATTTTTATCAAAGTCCACTTACTGACTCTATATTTCTCACTAGAAAACATAGTATAAACTAGCCAGGTAGAAAAAAAAAGATTGCTTGGTCCTTTACCTTGGCCACTTGTGTGCCATGTGTCACATGCCCTCATAAGGAGGGTGTGCCCATCCCTGTACTCTCACTAGATATTGCATGGTGTCTGGACATGAGAAAGAAGCAGAAATGGTATTCCTCTTCAATGCTGTGCTGGAAGCACTGAACCTAGAGGCTGCATTCACACAAGGACGTTTTGGGGTTACTTATTTGGTTTATAAGAAATATGCTGATAACCTTCATTGTGAAGGCTTACAACAACAGATCATTCCTTCAACATTGACTCCACGGGTGCAAGGACAGGGAATGTTGTGGATGAAACAGGTTTTCTAGAAATTGGAAAAAGAAAGCAGACTGTCTCAGGAAAACTATGCCAAAGGTGTGCACACCTCCCTAGCCCAACACTTTCTTCTATTATTGGCCCTAATTGAGTCTTAAAAAAAATAGCTCACAGGCCACATGCTGACCAGTATAGCTAAGAATGAGCATCCAAACTGAACTGTAAACTTATTGAAAACACTATGATTCTTTTTTTTTTTTTTTTTTTGGTTTTTCGAGACAGGGTTTCTCTGTATAGCTTTACGCCTTTCCTGGATCTCACTTGGCAGCCCAGACTGGCCTCGAACTCACAGATATCCACCTGGCTCTGCCTCCCGAATGCTGGGATTAAAGGCGGGTGCCACCACCACCCGGCTGTAAACACTATGATTCTTAAAATTTATTTCTGCAACTCCATTGCACCATACTCAAGAAGGAACTCTGTAGATGACAAATGTTGTATAAAAACATCAAAAGGATGAGTATATGTGGAACTTAAACCAAAGAAATAACTTAAAGGCTCTCGCATTTGTTTTATGTGTGGTGGTTCTGTTTGTTATTTAGAGAGTTTGAAAAACTGCACCAGGAACTTGCAGGTTACGTCCTCAGAAGAGCACTGAAGGAGAAGGGGAAGACCCCAGTTTCCAAGACACTCAATAAACTTAGATCCAAACTGGATTATCTGGTAGAACAAGCAATCCTCTAGCCTTCTGCCAGCCCACGACTTCCAGCTGGCGCTAGAATTTAGCCAAAGTAAAAGATTATCCAACAGTTAAGAGTACTGCTTGTTCTTCCAGAGGACCCGGGTTCAATTCCCAGTGCCCACATGGCAGCTCACAGCCATCTTAACTCCAGCTGCAGGGGATCCAAAGCCCTCTTCTGGCCTCCAGAGGCACAAGCTAACAAGTACTGTACATACACACATTCAGGCAAAACACCCATACACATAAAATAAAATAAAATAAAATAAAATAAAATAAAATAAAATAAATAAAATGAAGGGCAACCTGAGCACCTGCAATCCCATGCCTTTGAGATCTCCTTTACAGAGAATAGGACCATCCAGATTTTCCCCCGGGCATGGCAGCAGCATAAGCAATCGATTCCAAATACAGTTGGGCTCTTCAGCCTTGGCACCACTGCCCTATGCCCTGTAGGTTGTCTGCACTGTCCCTGGCTGCTATCCATTGGATGGCGGGAACATTCTCTCTCCACAAGGGATGAAAACAAACACATCTCCAGACATCGTCAGATGATCTCCCTCTAGTGTGGGGCATGACAGAATGAACCCTAGTTAATCACCACTGAAATACAGTGCTGTTAACTGTGTGAAACATAAGATGGCGAAAGAATATAAACATAGAGTAAATTAGGTGCAAGTCTTCAAGGAAACCACTGTCATCGTGCCATCATTACCGGAAATTAAAAAAAAACGCAGAAATAATAACTACACATTAAATAATAAATGAAAGCTACCTTCATATTGAAATTGTCCCTGAGGACTTGAAACACTTATGTGTCAATTCCATCCCTTCACCTGTAATCTGAGTGAGAGAAAAAGAGACTGTTCACAGTGTATTCTGTAGTTTACTGATGAGAATGTTCCCTAGCTTGGGGCTATCGTTGCCATGCTCCAGCTCTCAGCTGGCAGTCTCTGTCAACCACTCCCTCAAATCCTCACATTGTCTCAACTTGTGTTTGGAACTATAGGAAGGTGAGTCTCAGAGCCAAAAGTAAGGCAGTCTCACCAGAGGAGTAGAATGCAGGCCCAGACCCTTGAGACCAGTCAACTTGAATGTCTGTGGCTTCAAGTGCTCATAAGCATAGAGAAGAAGAGGTTTTTAAATGATATTCAACTCACCAGAGGCCTGGTCATGTTTTTTATTGCTAGAGATTGTAAAGAAGCCAAACTGAATTCAAGAGTGCTGTAGAAATGCAGCTATGAGCCTGCACTGTTGTGTGAATATTGAAAACAATGAAGTTATATGTGTGTGTGCATGTAAAATGGTCATTATGTGCATGCATACACACGCATATGCATATGGAGTATCAATTAATCTCTCTAAGTACCTAAGGCGATGGCAGTGATGGGGGTAGTTTAAAAACATTAACTACAAATTGAAGCCGAGACGCTGATCAGAGAAAAATGATCTGTAATCCTGAGAAAGAACCATCTGTCATGGCTGGAGGCTCAAGCAGAGAAGAGTTAAGTGGAGAGGCCTCAGGAACAGATGGAGTGGCTTGAACCCCCACACAGAGCAGAGGGTACAACAGCTGGGACAGATTCATCCAGATGGATGACTATGACGTCATATTTCAGATTATACCCAAGTGAGTGGCTGAAAGCTCCAAGGAAGTCCAGGCCAACATGGAGGCACTTCACAGATGGTGTCCACCTCAGAATTCCATGAGGATGAAAATACAGCCCCACCACGCCTTGCTGACCTTTCTAGAATGAGTAGGAGGAAGGATGGAGCCTCTCCATCCCTTCTTTACTCTTTGTTTCTGGACTAAATACACAGAAATAAGGAGAGAAATTGAGACTATTGGCTTACGTCTTTATTCTGTTCTATTGTTTGCTCTCTAAATTACATGATGAAGGAAATCATTCAGAATTTTCATGCATAAATCCAACAAAGTGATTTCACAGTCCAAGATTCAGGAAAAGGGAGTGCTCTGAAGGTTAACTTAATCCAATCTTCCTTCTAGTAATCCCGCACGAACTTCAAACAGCACATCAGAAGCTGGTGCTCCTTTCAAATAAGAAACCCTAGTGCCTAGTTCAGGTAAGCCATGGAGTCTTGTAACACTTGGAGCCTTTAATCTTAGTACCAACCATAGAGACCTGGAGGTCTGTACAGACAGGCAGTAACAAGGAAGTGAGGTAGCTTAGCTAAGAGCCCATGAGAGGGCAGAACAGCAAGGCAATAAAAGCCTGGGTAGACAGCAAGTAGCTCTCTTAGGAAGCCATGGCAGCATGGTGAGTTAAGGCTAGGTGGTGGTTCTCACTATTTCCCTGATCTCTATGGCTTGTACCCCTATATTTGGCTCTGTGTTTCTTACTTAATAAGACCGTTTAGAAATTCGTCTACAGAATTCTATTCATAGCTTCCTTTTAGAAAACTGGAGTCTGGGTCTGGTTATGCTGCTCAGTTGATAGAGCACTTGTCTAACATGCACCAAGCCCTAGATTCAGTCCTCTTCTGGCTAAAGTTTCTGTGGCATCTCTAAGAGAACTTGAGCCATCTTAAAAAATGACAGATATTTTCCTGCATGTTTTTGGGGGCTCTATGATTTTAACATTTATATGTAGGTCAATTATTCATCTTAAATTAATTATTTGCATGTGATATGAGATAAGTGTCAACGTTTTCTTTTTCATGTACATCCAGGAACTGGGACTATAGCTCAGTTGGTAGTACGCTTGCGCAGCAGGCATTAAGCCCTGACTTCAGTTCCCAGCACTGCACAAACTGGGAGTAGTGGTATACACCTTTAATCCCTGCACTAAAGACATAAAGGCAGGAGGATCAGAAGTTCAAAGTCATCCCAAACGACATGGAGTTCAAGGCCAGTCTATGCTACATGAGTTCCTGTCTCAAAACAAATGTTTGTATTACTTTTCTGTCTACAAGTATTGTATGACTAACTATTCTCAAAGGTTTTCAAATGTTGGATATTTTCCTTTTTCTTTTTGTTTTATCCTGACAGAGGACAAATGAAAATTATCGGGGCAATACAATCTTACATATGTAGCCAGATTTTAACAAAACTTTATTTTTTTTTTGAGGAAAATCACATCAGCACAGTGAGTCATGGTGCTTCATTCCAAGCTGTGGTATAGATTACAGAGGCAAAGCCATGTGTACAGTTACTTTTTTGCTGAGTAGAACACATTACCTCTCATAAAAGGATATGTGTTGGTATTAATATAAATGTTTTCTCTTCAATAAATGAAGACATTAAGAGAAGCCAGGTGACAGTATACTGTACTATTTTTTATAATTCCTCTGGGTCTTTCATAATAGATACAAACCGTTTGGTCATTTTTGAGGCACACATTCTATTCAACCAGTATATTAATCAGGAATTGTGGTTTTTGCCTTGGATAAACTTTAGTATGGGTTGTTTGCTGTTGTGGAAAATCCTAACACCACTAGCTTTCAATATATCGCAGCTGCCCCAACAGGCATTCTTGGTAATCCTACAAGCGGCCCAGGAAGTTACTATCTTCTGCTCCAGCTGTGCACAGAGTAAAACTGCATTCTAATTGTTATAATTTATCTTTTTCTTTCTCTTTCACATACTGTAGGAACAACATTATCTGGGATTTAAAAGATTGTATAGTTAGGTTTTTAATAGTCATTTTTTAATTATGTGAAGGTAGGTATGTGTGTACATGTACATAAGTGCAGGTGCTCCGAGAAGCCAGCACCATCAGATGCCCTGAAGCTGGAGTTACAAAGGGTTTTGAGCTAGCTGACCAGTTGAAAGCTGGGAACTGAACTCAGGCTCTCTAGAAGAGCAACAAATGCTCTTAACCACTGAACGATGTCTCCAGGCTCTAGAGATAGGTTTTGATTATATACACATTTCATTTCATGATAGAAAAGCAATTGTTACAAAATAAGTTATTAAAAGGGAGCAATAAGTGTGATGAGGTTGGGGATCGGGCTTAAATTTCTTTTAAGTACTAGAACCTAAGTTTCTTGAAAGAAAGTTGAGAATGAAAATTTCATTTTTTTTTCACTTTTCATTCAGGCTATGGTCTCCTTTCTCAACGTCACTGGAGGTTCTAGCTCAGCTTAACTTGAGGCAAAGCTACCCAACCTCGGGACTTTTTGAACCAAGTAAGTCTTTTTGGAGGCAGGAGTGAACTGTGGGAGCTTCAGCAATATCACTGGCTTATCTACTAAATGCCAGCAGTAACCCACCCACCCCCAAAGTTGAAACAACTAGATATATCTCCAAATGACCCCTGGTGGGGTAAAATTGCCCCCATTTGAGAACTTCTGACTTAAGGCAACTTTAATCTGGAGTTCATTTCAGGGTCCAAGTTCTAACAATATTTCTCAAAACACAATTTCCACATCAAAGAAAAATTATGAGATTCTCCCTGAGGGTACCATCAAGAAGTGCAAACCAGAATGTGGACAAGTCAAGTTATGGGCAAATGTACAAATTCAAATGCTACAAAAACCTCGTTCTCAACTCAGTCTACGAGCAATGTGTGACTGCAATTTAGCCTCCCTGACCTTCAGATCGTCATCAGCAAACTGAGTGAGAATCATGTCACAACCAGAGTTCTCATGAAGATGAATTACGATCCTGTGTTCAAGGAGCTCACAGAGCCATAGGCTTTACTTATCTCTGTAATGAATGCCTTCTTGTCCTAATCCTAGCTGGGTGCGTACAGCATGTGGGAACTGAGGAGCCATCCCTGGCAAATACGCTTTGAACTATTGCTATGGATGGCCTGCAGCTCAACCCAGCTGCCATCCTTATCATGGGCTTAACTGCGACTTCAGCCCTTTGAGTGCGGAAGCCCAGACTCCTTCTTTCCTGTTCCCTTCCTTTCAAGTGATCACTCTAAGCCCAGGGATCAAAGACTAAAAAGAAAAAATAGAGATGGATGTAGTTTGGGGATAGAGAATTTTATTATCTTGTACAAGGCCCTAGATCAAAGCCCCAGCATCACAGAGATAGAAGGGAAGAGAGGAGAGAAAGATAGAGGGAAGGAAAAGGAAGGAGGAGAGAAAGGAGGGGATGAGGGGAAATGGAGAAAGACAGAATGAGTCACAGACATTTAGATTAATAACTTGAGCAACCACAGGCCCAGTTCTTCCATAAGACATCTTCTACAGGTAGCCTCTCCCCCCCCCC
>CABHPP010123859.1:0-10816 GCA_902168425.1 Peromyscus attwateri
TTTATTGGTGTCTGGTCCATTTGTTCTGAAAACACACAAACTTTTAAAGGTGACATACATATCTGTATTAACACAAGTGTGGAATGTGTGGTGTGTACAAGTCAGCTAAAGATGATTTTCTGTTTTATGTTTGAACAGGTAAAAGGTATCTGTCAACTTTATAAGTCCGTTTTGATTGTACAACCAAACTGTAATATAAATCTCTGTCCATCCATATGAAAGGATGGCACATAATAATAAGTCATGAGGACTCTGTAGCCAACAAGATTTATCATGCCTCATCAGTCAGAGCTGTTCCCATCAGAGGGATCAGCATACATGTCACCTGTCCTGCAGTCTTTTTTGGCTTCCTCCCCCATGTCTCTAGCCAAGATCCCCAGGAGGTTTCTCCGGGTCAAACGTGATCTTGATTAACTTTGAAAGACTCCATAGCTTTTTGTTTCCTGTGGAAATAAAAGCATAACCTCTCCCCCAATGCCACACATCATCCAACTTCTATTTTGAAGCCAAAACATCCCTAAAGTATATAGGCTCGTTTAATTCAGCAGTCCCTTCCACAATCCAATGTCTCTCAGTAGCTGTCATTCTCTATTCATTAGAATTAAAAAAATTCAAAGTCAACAAATCACCATACAGGATCCAGATGCCCTATGTATTTTTCATCTTTATGTGGCTTTTTAAAGTATTACTTTACTCTCTCTTTAAAGACTTTATTATTTTTAAACTATTTTTTTCTATGATTATCTATACCTATTTTTTCCTTTCTTCAGCATCTAAGCAAATTTTTAAACATACTGTACCTTTTAGAGGTTTTTTTTTTTGTGTCTGGAACTGGCTTTTCTAAACATCTGCAGCATTCTCTGAACACATGAGACAAATCTTAAACTGCCATGTCAGCCGCTGATGTGTGGCTCAGCTTAGTGCATGGTCCTAGCACATGGCCCTGGCACATGGCCCTGGCACATGGCCCTGGCAGCTGGCTCCAGCCTGCAGGCAGCAGCAGGGAGTTGTGTCTCTGTACGCTGCTGTCCACCTGAGAGACTGTGGGACTAGGAAGCCATGTCTGGCTCCATGTTTGTGTATTTGGAACTTTTTAAGCTTTCTCAGGTCCTATGTGAAAATATGTGCCCCATATTGGGCACCATATGTAACGAGTTTTTCTCTGTCCTGCCAGTCAGCTCTCAAATAATGACACAAAGACTTCTTATTAATTGTGAAAGCTTGGTCTATAGCTTAGGCTTGTTCCTAACTAGCTCTGATAACTTAAATGAACCCATTTATATTAATCTATATTCTATGATGTGGTGTTGCCTCTCTTCCATCTTGCATCTCCTGTTTACTCTCCGTATCTCCTGGCATCTCTTTTGTGCCTAGATTCTCCTCCTCTTCCTCTTCCCAGAAATCCCATCTATACTCCTATCTAGCTATTGACCATTCAGCTTTTTATTACACCAATCACAGCAATACACTTTCAAACAGTGTACAAATATCCCACAACAGAAGGGCGGTATACAAAATACCACCTTGGCCTTCTCAAAGGCGTCAAAGCTATAAAATAATACAGTTTCAAACTTGTTTGATACAGCAGGAAAGCAAAAAGACAAGAATATTGAGGTTTTAGTGACATGTCCCCCACAGGTACGTGTGTTTGAACAGTTGTTGGTCATCTGGTGCTGCTGTTTGGGAAGGTTGTGGAATCATTAGGGGGTGGTTTTTTGCTGAAGGAAGTGGGTTACTGGGGGTAGGCCTTGAGGTTTGATAGCCCAGGCCCAGTTTCTGTTTCCTGAATGCAGATGCAGTGTGACCAGCCAGCATGCCTTCCTCACCACAGTGGACTGGATTTTATTGTTCCTAAAATTGTGAGCCAAAATAACCATTCCTTAAGTTACTTCCTGCCAGGTGTTTGGTTACAACATCAAGGGAGGAAACACAAATGAAATACTCAACATGGTCTGTGATCTTCAATCAGGTCTTCAGCTCTTTCAAAACCAGTCCCAAGGACAACTGGGAAAATTTGACTATGGACTGATAATTAGCTAACAATATTGTATTTCTTTTTTCTTAGTTTTAATTTTTATTTGCACGTGTGTGTGTCTTTGGGTATATGTGTGTGCACACACACTCACTTGTGGGTGTTCCTGTAGGTCAGAAGAGGGCATTGAGCTAGAGTTACAAGCAGTTATGAACTGCCTGGTGTGGACATTGGCAACCCCATACTCCCATACTTTGTAAGAGTAGCAAGCACTCTTAACCACTGAGCCATGTCTCCACCCCCAATAGTGTTGTGTTTCTATTAAAATGCCAGAGAGTGAGCTGTGGGAGATGGCTGAGCAGTTAAAGCAGTTGCTGTGCAGATGTGAGGACTAGAGTCCAGATCCCAAGAACCCATGCAAAGCTGCATGTGGAAGTCTGCCTGTAACCCCAGGCTCCTGTAGTGAGATGGGTGGTAGAGACAGGGGGAACCCCTGGGGAGTTGAGGACCAGCTAGCATGGGGTACACAGAAGCAGTGAGGCCCCATGTCAGGGTGCACAGTGAGAACTGACATCTGAGGTGGTTCTCTGATCTTCACATGCATGCCACACCATGCACACATCTGTAGTCACACAGGGGCACATATACACACATCTTGCACATAAGATACTCACATGAGCACACACACATAAAACCCTCCAGAATGTGAGAATTGTGATCTGGTTTAGAAGTCTGTCCTGCTTCTTACCATACATGGGTCTCTAGGGCTGACAGATCTGCAAATCACTTGAAATATTTCAATGAGACAGGCATTTCTATCTGCCCATATAGACAGTAATTGCCAACATGACATGTTGATAATTAGTCAAATGTAATGACTGGCATGGTGATGCACACCTGTAATTCCAGCATTTGGGAGGCTGAGGCCAGGAGATGAGTTCAGAGCCAGTCTGGAATTCATGAGACCCTGCATGGTATTTTGTTTTACTGTACTTAACCACTTTTCTATTTTTGTTAGGCTTTTAAGTATCAACATTAGGAAAAAGTACATCTTTGCTGTTCCAATCTTTGACCTGTGGTTCATTCTTAACAGCAGCTGCTTTTTAGTGTCAATCTGTTTCTATAGTGCCTCTGCCAAAAGTCAGTCTTCCAGCTTCTCATGGGCAGGATTGTTGGCATCTGCAGCCATTGAGTGGCCTGTGCCTAAAGGATGTGTCTGCAAGACCAGCCAGAGAGAAATCAATGGACATTGAAGATGAATTTAGAAACTTTGGTGATGAATCCCTGGCTGCTACTCCAAGGACTGCCTGCAGGACTTGCCTAGTGAGCTCCAAGAAGTCAGAGTCTGCCCTGAAATTGAAGGTCACTTAAACATCAGCAAGATAGGAGCCCCAAAAGCTGCAAAAAAAAAATTAACCAAACAAAAAACCCCAAACCCCCATAAAAACCAGCCAACCAACCAACCAACCAACCATCAAAATAAAACAAAACAAAAAAACTAACACTGGCTGGGCGGTGGTGGTGCACGCTGTTAATCCCAGCACTCAGGAGGCAGAGGCAGGTGGATCTCTGTGAGTCTGAGGCCAGCCTGGTCTACAGAGTGAGTTTCAGGACAGCCAGGACTGTTTCACAGAGAAACTCTGGCTTGAAAAAACAAACAAAGCAAAACAAACAAAACAGCCCCCAAACACCAAAACTGACCCATTTGACCCCTATTCTAATAAAAAATTGAATGTAGGAAATAGAACGACACAGGGCCTGGGAGGCTGCCTCCATCGGTAAAGTGCTTGCCATGGAAGCATGAGGACTTGAGTTTGATCTCCTAGGACCCATGTTAAAAAACCGATAGCCCAGGACAGGCATGGTGGCTCACACCTTTAATCTCAGCACTTGGGGGGTAGAGGCAGGCAGGTCTCAGAGTTCAAGGCCAGCCTGGTATATATAGTGAGTTCCAGGATACCCAGGGCTATGTAAAGAGATCCTTCCTTTAAAAACCAAAATCAAACCAACCAACCAACCAACCAATCAGAAAAACAAGACATGGTAGAGTGTCCTTGTAATCCCAGAGCAGGGGAGGTAGAAACAGGTGGGGCCCTGTGGTTTCCTGGCCAGTCAGTATAGTTGAAATAGTGAGCTCCAGATTCAGTGAGAAAGCCTATCTCAAAAAGTGACAGTGATGGAGAGCGATGGAGGAAGACACCCAATGTCACACTCTGGCCTCTACATTCAAGTGCACACACATGTGCATTTCCACAAGTGTGCACACATGAATATGTATCTATACCCCACACAAGATAGAATGGGCATAAATAATAAACACTATATGAAATTCCCAGTGAAGAGTTACTGTTCCCCACATGTTGTTGATTAGAAAATGAATCATCAGGAACAAGCTTAAAGCAGAAAGATCACCCCCTAGGGCACTGGACAAAAGAAGACACATTGGCATTGGCAGAACAAGGCACACGAAGCCAGCAAAGCCTGAGACTGAGCTTCACCCGTGGTTAGGTCTCCTTAATTTTCACTTGAATTGGAACTCAATTACTCGTGTATCAAACTGGAAAGAATAAATCACTTGCTACTAACTAGAGTGTCTTCTGGTGTGGCAATTGTTACAACTTTTGGGAAAAATGTGTTTTGTTAATAAAAATACTGGGGCTGGAGAGATTGCTCGGTGGTTAAGAGCACTGGCTATTCTTCCAGAGGTCATGAGTTCAATTCCCAGCAACCACATGGTGGCTCACAACCATCCCTAATGAGATCTGGTGCCCTCTTCTGGCATGCAGGCAGAACACTATATAAAAAAAAAATAAAAAAAAAAATTTTAAAAAAAAAAAAAAAGAGTGCTTGTGGCTCTTTCAGAGGACCCAGGTTCTGTTTCCAGTACCCACACGGTGGCTCACAGTGTCTGTAACTCCAGTTCCAGGGAACACACACACACACCACACACACACACACACACACACACACACACACCCCTCAAAAATGCTCATTCATGTTAACAGAGAAGTTCTGTTTTGAAAATCCACAGTATAAGGACACACGTCCATGGATGAAGACAAGGTGTATGAAGGATGTTCTTAACAGTCCCAGAAAACATCAGGAGCAAAACCAGCCTTGGGACAGTTTGAATGTCTAACAGGAATGACTAGAATGTGTTTCCAGTTTCCACGGGGCTTTTATCCACTCACTTGCTGGCTGTAAATCCTTTAGCATCTATCATGTGTTAGGAATTTCTGTGAATACTAGGCATGTATGTGCTCATGTCTGTGTGTGTGTGTGTGTGTGTGTGTGTGTGTGTGTGTGTGTGTGTAGCAAGCAAGAAACAAATCAGTGAAAAAGAAAACAACGTAGCAACTTTCAAGCGATGATACATGTTGCCAAGAAAACAGGAGTAAAACAGCAAATGGGTTTGAGAGGAGTTGGGTGGTAACCATACTGGATAAGTGGTCAGGGGAGACTTCACCGAGGCGGTGACATGATGAGAAGGGGCCAGTTAAGGCAAGATGTTGGTGGACAGTGTTCTGGGCAGATCTGTCAGCAAGTGCCAAGGCCCTGGGGTAGGAGTGAGTGCTGGATGAGTAGGCAGAACAGTGTGATTTCACGTGAGAGACAGCACACTGAGTCTTTCTGAGTTGGGCTTTCTTCACGCCCCATGGCAGGTCTCCAGTTGCAGCCTCCTTTTGACTCCTCTGAGGACAGATTCTGCTGCTCATGCACATGTGTTATTGCTCAGGAACGTTGTACATACTACTATGGACTTCTGGAAAGCAACATAAGAACCACATTTTCACGATCAATTCTCTTTGAAAACATGGTTGCTAGAAAGTAAAAGTCATGTCTGTGGCTTGCACCAGAATCCTGAGGTAGAGAGAGCCACCCCCAACAAGGCAGTGTTTCCATTTTGTGGTGATCACATTAGGTGTTTAAGCTGCTTCCAGTGTTGAACATTTTCTTTTTTCCCCTCCTGGTATGAAAAAATCTTTTCCAGGCAACTCTTCAGGTGGTTTCAAAACTCAGTTCCCTTTGGGACAATGCCCCCCTTTCCTCACCACCTTCCAAGGTGGCACCAGCTGCAGAGGCAAGGCTTGGGAGAGGCTCCGGCTCACTCTCCCTTCCTGGGATCTTCCCTTGTACCAGGCATTATGGTCCTGAGCCACGTGCCCACCGTGCATCTTGTCTCCTGGGTCTGGCAGGCTTGTTTATGGAGGAGTGGGGAGGAACCCTCCAGAGGGTGGAGTGATGGGCTCTGTTTACAGGTAAGCACCGCATGCTGCTATTTCTCCTCAGTTCCAGGTGCTGCCACTTTCCTGTGGGAATCCCAGATGGTTTCCCCAGCTGTCTGATGGCTTCCCTTGTAGCTTTCTCCACTCTCATAGCTCCATCATGCCAGATGTAGAGACTTGTGCCCGGGGACCAGGATGGTCTGGAGATACAGAGCTGCAAAGAACAAGCCTTGCTGTCAGTCCCTCTTCCATTGCTGTAACGAAATAGCCCAGGTTGAGCACTTCACCGAGAAAAGAGCTTCGTGTCTCCCAGTTTTGGAGACTGAATGCCCAACACCAGGTGCAGCATTGATCGGCACTTCGGGTTTGGGGAGGGTTGTCAGGGACAAGGACAGAATCTCTAGTTAATGGGAAAATACAGACCCCTGATAAGACAGGGAACTAGAACATCTTGCAGTCAGGTTGCCTAGCGACAGGACATTGAGTCAGAGTCCTTGGCCTTTTCACCCTGTCAACATCCTGCATAAACATCGTACACAAACATCCTGTTAGCTTGCCCCACCCTATGCAGATAACAGCTTCCTGCTCCCCCCACCCTGCAGGAACTATATAAACCCTCCTGGAGAAAAATAAAGTTGCACCTTGATCAGAATCCTGTCTTGGTGTATTCCTTTGTGTCTCCTGTCCCTATCATTCTGTCCTTAGGGTGGTCGAGTTCCCATTGAAGTCTTGCTGGCTGGGGCAGAGGGTCTCTTGGCAGCTGGGATCAGAATGGGGGGCACATGTGGAAGAGCACACTCTGAGGGACAAGAAACCAGAGTGACTCAGCAGCTGTAGGGGGTACAGGGATTGAACCCAGGGCCTTCCTTGTGCATGCTCTACAAGCTTTGTACTATTGAATTGTGCTTCCAGCATCTTGCTGTTATAGCAACCCATCTCACAGGAAAAAAAAATGCAGAAAGACCTGTATTAATCCCTTCCAAGAATAATGGTCCCCAGTGACTCCATCCCTCCTACTTACTAGACCCCAACTTTTAAAGGTGCCACTTTGGGGACCATGCCTACAGCACATGAACCTTGAAGGGTACATTCAAACATCCAAACCACAGCTTTGCACTAATCATCTGTCTTAGTTAGAGTTTCTATTGCTGTGAAGAGACACCATGACCAGGGCAACTCTTTTTTTTTTTTTTTTTTTTGAGACAGGGTTTCTCTATGTAGCTTTGGAACCTGTCCTGGAACTCACTCTGTAGCCCAGGCTGGCCTCGAACCCACAGAGATTCTCCTGCCTCTGCCTCCTGAGTGCTGGGATTAAAGGCATGCTCCACCACCGCCCTGTGCAGGGAAACTCTTATAAAGGAAACATTTAATGGGGCTGGCTTACAGTTTCAGAGGTTCAGTCCACTATCATCATGGTGGGATAAGGCAGCATGCAGGCAGACATGATGCTGCTGAAGGAGCTAAGAGTCCTACATCTTGATCGGCAGGCAACAGGAAGTGAACTGTCTCACTGGGCGTTGCTTGAGCATATTAAGACCTCAAAGCCCGCCTCCACAGTGACATACTTCCTTCAACAAGACCACACCTATTCCAACAAGGCCACACCTCCTGATAGTGCCACTCCCTTTGGGGGCCATTTTCTTTCAAACCACCATATCATCTAACACCATTTCCTCATCTCCACCTTCCCTTGGCCTCCTGCCCCATAGGCAGAGCCAGGGAATTGCCGTGCATTTGGCAATACTATTGGTGGTGACCTTTCTCTAAAAACCAATACATCCTAGGGCTGGGGAGATGGTTCAGTGGATAAGAGCACTTCTTGTGCAAACCTGAGGACCCAAGTTCAGCTCTCCAGTACCCATGTAAAAGCTGGGTATGGCGCGTGCACACATGCGTGTACACACACACACACACACACACACACACACCGAAATAAAGATCAACAAAAGAACAGGCTGGAGAGCAATGAGGGATGATAACATTTTTGTAGCTCAAACAGGAAAAAAAATAGGAAAATCTATGTTTATGCTTTCTCTAATTCTCATACAAAATACCGAGAAATTATAGAAAACAGTACTAACTGCTTACCCAGAGGGGATCTACCTGTGAATGGAGTGAGCAATAAAACAGCTTTCCTTTGTATTGTCTATGCTGTTGACAAGTCCTAATGAGCATCCAGGACAAAGACCTTTTCAAAAAATTATTACTAAAAACACAATAAAGGGGAAAAGAACCATAATGCAAATATTAAAAAAGAAGTTCGTTAACCTTGATCACATGGCCTAGATCTAGATGCCGACCCTGTAGAGTTCTTAATTAAAAAAAATGACATCCAGGTTTTTCTTTGCCCTGAAATAGGTATTTCAATTAGTTGCTCCTGGTGCGCGCTCTCATTGTGTCCTATAATTCATACCATAACATGCATCCATCCTTATTTTTATGTTTTAGATAATTTTTTTTGTGGTGCTGGTGATATTAAATGCTACTGAGCAGGTGGTCCTCCAGTGAGCAACACCTCCAGACCCTCTATACTTTTAAATTTATTTTTATTTTATTGATCTTCTTAGAGAGGGTCACACAGGTGTAGGCTGGCCTTGAACTTGTGATCCCTCTGTTTACCTTCCCAAGTGCTGGGATTATAGGGCATGCCACTATGCCCAGCTTCTCTCTTTATTTATTTATTTCAAATATTTATTTTGATATAAGGTATCATATATGTCTGGAAGGCTTAAAACTTGACATATAGCTGAGGACGACCTTGAGTTCCATATTCTTCAGCCTCCACTTCCTGGGCTCTGGGGACAGGTACTTGGCATTTGAACCAGGACTTTGTGGCAGCCAGACAAGCACTCTGCCAACTGAGCCACACCTCAGGCCGCTCTCTATGACCTTTAAATGAAGCTTCTGACCTTAATTGGGGTTCTCTGGCTTTTCATGAATGTCCTTTGTTGGTCCCAGGTCCCATGTGCGCTAAGTCCTCACACCTTAGCTTCTTCTCCTCTGTGACAGTTTCTTGTAGCAGTATTTTCTTGTCAGGACCTTCAGCTGCAAATAATGACATGGAGGCTTATTATTAATGATGAAAGCTTGGCCATTAGCTTAGGCTTGTCCCACTAGTTCTTATAATTTAAATCAACCTGCTTTTATTAATCTATGTTCTATGTGGTTCGGTTACCTCTACTCTGTACTGTATGTCCGACCTCTTCGGTGTCTCCCTGGTGACTCGCTGGCCTAATCCTTAATTCCTCCTTTTCCTCTCTCTTCCCAGAAATCTAGCCTATCCTCTCCTGCCTAGCTGTTGACTATTCAGCTTTTTATTACACCAATCACAGCAACACATCTTCACACAGTGTACAAATGTCTCAATATCTCACACGAGTTTCTTTATTCTTCCTTTTTTTTTTCCTTCTGGTCAACAAAACATTTGGAGCAGTTGCTTAAGTTGAATATTTTGTTGAATGTCCTGAAATTTGAGTGGCAGAAATTCTTTTCTCATGACTGACTGAGGTGATGGATGTAGGGAGGACAACAAAATCACATGGCATGTGGCTGGTGACATTGGTCTTGGTGGGGTTTAAAGCATTGTGAACTATGGAAGATGATTTCCCTCCTATCCTGAGCTATGATACCCATTTGCTAGAAGTCACTTAGTAGGGCCAGTTCAGAGGGAGTGGGGTTGCTGGCAGGGTCTCTGATGTAGTCTGAGTCTTGGTATGTCCACAGCAGTCTCATCTGCTGATTAGGTCCTGGGGAAGTGGGACTATCTTGTGATGTTCCAGAAATCTTAGGAGGTGGGGCCTAGTTGGAGGAAGTAAGCCTCTAGAGAGCAAACCTCCAGACTTTGAAGGCTCCATCTGTCCCTAGTTCTTCCCTCCATTTCTTCTGCCTTTAAGTGAATAGTCTTCTCCACATCCTCCCTCACATGGGCCCAGAATCTGCTGGGAGGCCCTGCTGGTTGGAGGTTACAGTCTACCATTGCCTGGCAGCTCTCTTTGAGCTTGGCAACATGGGTGACTCCCATCACCTGAGGAAGGCACCCTGTTCCCTACCTGACCTTATTTGGAGACTGTCTCTAGGCCTGGATGCCTGACATATCTCTAGTGTGACCCTGAATGCAGTTCCCTGCAGAAGTTTTCCCCCTGCTGCCCGTATGGTAGTTAGACATTGTGCTAGGAACATTACGATAGGACTGTGCTTCCACAGATGATAACTAAGACTTGTACTAGGAGCCTTATGATAAGAGCATGCTGTTTAATGCAAATTAGGTGGCTCCCTAGCTACTATCCCCAATCCTATATAGTCCCTGTACTATAAAGTTGAGCTGATTCACTGAAGCTGTCTCCTGGAGAGCTATTTCCGTGATGCTCATAGGCCGTACAAAGCTCTTGGGTGTCTCTTCTGTCCCTTGTCCTCGTGGACTGGTGGCCAATAGGCTATGAGGAAAAGGGGACCCCCACAAGAATCCATGGAGCCAAGGAGTAAAGATGGAACCATCTGAGACCACGGGGAAAAAGAAATTCTGCCAAGTGTCTCATCACAGTGACGAGAATGGTGACTAGCGCAGATCTGTCCTTCTCCCCCATTCTGGGTTTATCTGGTCCCTGACTTCACACTGCAG